>WUAM01000299.1:6139831-6152048 GCA_024336885.1 Actenoides hombroni
TCAGGGAGTTGTTGAGAGTGAGAAGGTCTCCCCTGAGCCTCCTTTTCTCCAGGCTGAACAACCCCAGGTCCCTCAGCAGCTCCTCACAAGACTCGTGCTCTAGACCCTTCCCCAGCTTCGTGGCCTTTCTTTGCACACGCTCCAACACCTCCATGTCCTTGGACTGAAGGGCCCAAACCTGAACCCAGTTGTGTTTCTGATGGATCTGTAAGCTCAGCAAAAATCTTTTTTCATACAGCCAGTTTCTTGTGTTTGCATGTTTTCATGCTGCGTAGTCTGAAAGGAACATATTTTTAATTAAAATTCCAAAGGAGAACAGTTCATACAAAGGCTGAAACTCTTATCAAGCCATAGGGGACTTGCAGGTTCTGCCATCCTGCTTAAGCTCTTTAAAAAAAAAAAAAAAAGAGATTTTGAACAAGTACTTGTCAGAGGGCTCAAAGTTCAGAGGGTTCAAGTCAGCACTCAAGTTGGGGGCTTAAATTGGAAAGATGTTTGTACCGACGTTCTGCACAGGCACTTGCTGCAGTCTTAATGCCAGCACCCAGGCTGTAGAGTAGTTATATATGAGCAGTGCTCAAAACTACATCTTCAAAGGCTGTTAATTCTTCCACGTTTGCTTTTTCAGGAGAGGATGAGTGGCGTGCTGAGCAGCGCGATGGCTCTGAAGTCTTGCTCCAGTGGAGTCCGGAGACCCAGGACATCTCTGTTATCTCTGACACCTACTTCCCCATGTATTTCGTTGCCCCACGTAGGTCATTTGAGAAGTGAGGCTTTCTGTGCTGCTCGTGCCCTTTCTGTTCTGTCCTCTAAACTAAGGATTTCTTCCCCTTTCAGGCAAGTTCTTGGGCAACCAGGTTTTGAGTTACGGGCAAAACCTGACCTTCTCCTTCCGCTTGGACAGACGGGACACGCGCCTCTCCGCAGAGGACCTGGTGCTGGAAGGGGCTGGGCTGAGAGTGTCTGTGCCACTCATTGCCCAGGGCAACCCTTACCCCAGCGAGAACGCAGTGACTTACACCTTCAGGTGAGAGGCTTCTCCGGCGCGGTGGGAGCTGCTGAGACCTAACCTGTGGGTGCCCCTGGCCTCGGAGCTTTGGAGAGAACAACTGGTATTTGTTTCAGCTTGGGAGAGCAGCCTTGTCGAGTTAATTGGAAGCTCTCTGTCTCGCGGTGTTGCGTAAGCCTGTGTGAATGATGTTGCAATAGCACTGGGCTGTTGGAAAGGGTGCTTTGAAAGGGCTCAGCTGTTAGCCACCCAAAGCTTTGCTGATGTTGCACGGCTCTTCTCTGTAGGCTCCACGAGGCTACAGATTACCCATGGAGGCCTGCTCTTTCAGCCTTTGAGTTCCAGAAGCTTCTCCACAACTTGACTTCCATCAAGATCCGTGGGACGTACAGTGAGAGAAGTAAGTCGTTGAGCAGAATGTCGCAGAAAAGAGGGGTGGGCTCATTTGTCTAGTGCTTGGGTTGCTTTATTGTAGGGCCCCGTTGTAAATAGTTGCAGCAGCTTATTTGGCAAAGCCTGTGCCTGTTGCTTTTCACCTGGCCTTATAACAGCTTCTCCCAGGCCTCTTGAAGTGGACAGGAGGAAGAAAGAGAGCCTTTGAGAGTCCAGAAGCTGAGCACCCATTACCTGCTGCTGATTCTTAGCTTCTGAACACAGGGGTTTTGTGGTGTTGCATAGCAGGTGTCTTCCAAATCAGCAGAAATACACAGCACAGAGTTCTGGAGAACACGGTAGAAGACATGTAAGGAGATGACAGCATTTGACCTCAGTCTCTGCTGCACTGGAATGGCTAAATCTCCCTATTTCCTGGTCTTGCCTTGGCACGACAAGTGGGAACGCAAAGGTCTCAAAAGTGAACTCAAGTGAAAGTTCCTCGTAATGAGGGTTTATAAAAATGTGGTATGAATTAGGAGCAAAAATATTGTCACGTGAAGAAGAATTTTTGCAGAAAGATGCAAGGGATGAATTTGCATTTGGGGAAAGTGGAGAAGCTGCAGGTGTTTGCAGTGGAGGTGGCTCATAAAGAGGAATGTGGGATTGTGAAATGGAGAGGAGGGAAGGTGTGGAGCAAGTCATCCCCTGAGGGCTGGAGCTGCTGCTACTGTGCAGGAGCTGAGGCTCTGCTGGGTGCTCTGGAGCTGCTGCTGGGGTACAAACACACAGCTGTAAGTGAAAGACCAGCTATGCTGTGTCTGGGCTTTGTTCTGCTCCGGGGAAGAAGGCAGGGAGGAGAGGGGGGAGCGCTCAAATGCTAGATGAAGGAATGGCTTGTGATGAATAGCTGATGAGTTTACCCCCAGGCATGGTTTGCAGACACTGTGTTAGAGATGGCATATTAAAATTGCCAGAGAGATGGTCCGTGCTCCCTAGGAAGACAGCAATTGGTTTTGGTATTTGATTTGGCAATGGAGACGGCGCGCAGTGCAAAATGAAACTTAAATTTTACCCGACCGTACGTGCTCACTTGTGCTGCTCTCAGCATCCTCCTCTCTGTTGTCATTCTCAACTCTCCCACCCTGCGCGCACCCTTGGTGAGCTCTGCTGAATCTTTTCTCATCTAAGACCTTCCTGGAGGAGTTTGCTTCTCGATTCACCTCACCGGCCGCCGGTCTCTTGTACGGCGCAGGTGCGTGGCTGGTGAAGCGGTGGTGAGATCCGCTGTAGTTACAAAGGGTTTCCCCTCTCTGTGCTGTCTAGGTGCTGGTCACCTGGATGACTTTACCATCACGAGCGCTCGTCCTGGACCCGGCGTGCCTGTGCCCTGGGTGGAGAGCTGCTCCTGCCCGGTGGGATACGAAGGGCAGTTCTGCGAGCGCTGCTCCTCTGGGTACCGGCGAGAGACGCCGAGCCTCGGGCCCTACAGCCCCTGCGTGCCCTGTGCTTGCAATGGGCACAGCGAGACCTGCGAGCCGGAGACTGGTAAGAGGGGCTGATGAAACAGGTTGTAGCAAGGTTCTTGCTGGGTTGGACGATGAAGGAAAAACCGCTTCTCTCCTCTTTTCCAGGCGTGTGCAACTGCAGGGATAACACGGCGGGGACTCACTGCGAGAAGTGCAGGGATGGGTATTACGGAGATGCGACAGCGGGCACAGTCTCAGACTGCCAGCCCTGCCCGTGCCCGGGCAGCTCAAGCTGTGCCATCGTGCCTCGCACGAGGGAGGTTGTGTGCACCAGCTGCCAGGCTGGCACTACAGGTGTGTTCCGACACAAAAAGTCTATTTTTCTACCCTCCACGTGCCGTGTGGAAACGTGTCTCCTGCCAGTTCTGGGGCTCTGACCCGCAACGAGCAGCACTGAAAGCTCCTGTGTCTTCTGGTTCAAGTCCTTCTCCTCTCCGCAGCCCTGTTTTCTGTCCTGTGCGAGGCTCGTGTCCTTGGAGAAGAAAGGGGAAACAAAAGCTTCATCTGTGCAAAGCCTGAACCTTTCTGTGCTAGCTTCTAACAGAGCCCTGTTAATGGCGTGGTGTTGGGCAGAAAATAGGATAAGATTTAAAAGAGCCAGGAAGGCGGGTCCGACAGAAATAAGAGCAGCAGATGCAGTTTGCCAGCCGGAGAGGCACTGCGGGGTGCTGGCAGGGGAGGCCTACTGCCCTCCCCAGGAAAAGCAGGAAGGCTGCAGTCACTCCCAAGCACTGCCCCAAAAATACAAGACCAAATTTGTGCTTGGCAGGTTTAAAGAGAAATATACCGACGGGTACAGATTTGTTTACTAGCGATAAACCCTGAAGTCCCAGCATGTACCTGAGTCGTTAACAGAGCCTTTTGTTCTGCCTGCAACCAGTGAGGAAGCCTTAGGTTGGTTGGCAGCCTCCGTCTGCTTCTCTGTTGGTTTCATGCCTGTCATGGCAGAGTCCAAAGTACAGGATACCTGTAAATGCTCCAAATGCTTAGAAAAGCCCCCGACCAAGCACAGAAAGGAGCTCGTGGGAGTTCCCATGTGTGCCGTTGCTTTGGGAGCCAAAGCAGAGTCCAAGGGCCCAGGTTCCCTGCACCTTGGGTGTCCATATAGCAACAAGTAAAGATGAGCTTATATGTGATTGCATGAAAATTCCTCCCGTCTCCTGCCACCTTCTTGGGATGTGAGGGGAAAGCTGAGGGAAAAGAGGGTTTGCATGTGCAAGGACTGCCTAAGAGCCGGAGCTTATAGCTGGCAGAGGAGGTTGGGTCTGCGAGAAGCGTAGGGAGATGCTGAGTTGGATGCTTCAGCAGCTGCCTGTGGAGGTTTGGCAGATCTCACTGGCAGTGGGGCTTCCTGGAGCAGCGATGCCCCACAGAGCTCTGCCTGCTTGGACTCTTAAATTAACTACTAATTACGACAAGTAGATTTGGCTTAAAGGGATAGGAGGGAAAGGAGGAGCTGAAGTAATTCACAATGCAAAGCTCCAGTGAAAAAGCGGCTTCAATTTCGAGCTGGAAAGGGGTTTGTCTGTCATTTCCTGTGCCTTTCTGCCCCAACAGAAGGATGAAAGGGGAGGAAGCTGGAAGAGTTTCCTTTGCAGAAGGGGCTGGAAATGGAGTCCGGGCGAGACGGCAGCGCAGGGCTTTCTGCTGCAATGTCTGTGTGTCTGTCCCGTCCCAGGCAAGAGGTGCGAGCTGTGCGACGATGCCTATTTCGGAGACCCGCTGGGTGAAAACGGCGCTGTGAGGCCGTGCCGCCTCTGCCAGTGCAACGACAACATCGATCCCAACGCCGTGGGCAACTGCGACCGCCAGACGGGCGAGTGCCTCAAGTGCATCTACAACACCGCCGGCTTCTACTGTGACCGCTGCAAGGACGGCTTCTTCGGCAACCCCCTGGCCCCCGACCCCGCCGACAAGTGCCGAGGTGAGGGATGGTTCCTCTTGCCTTGAAAAATGGTTTTGTCCCCCGAGAGCTGCTGGTGTGTTGTTTGGGCACAAAGTCAGGCTGTTGTTCCTGCCTGTCAGCAGCCGTGGTGGCTTTAGCCTGCTTGGGTGGCTGTAGCTTGCTGCGATGCTTGTGTTTGTGGGTGCTCGCTGCCACCAAAGCAAAAGCATTGTGTGACTCAGGCTCTGGGCTGCTGCCCGTTTGGGATCCAGGCCTGTTTAGGGACTGGCTAGCAAAACAACACCACAAGGGACATCTAACTGCCTGCATATTTCTCCATCCATTTTTATTTTCACAGCTTGTCACTGCAATCCCTATGGCACCGTGAATCAGCAGACAAGTTGCAATCAAGTGACCGGGCAGTGCGAGTGCCTGTCTCATGTCACTGGGAGGGACTGCAGTGCCTGTGAGCCTGGATTCTTCAACCTCCAGAGTGGACGTGGCTGTGAGAGGTGATGTTCACCTTGGCTCAGGGCAGAGGGCCTGGTTTTGGGAGGGGTCTGTGTGTACCTTGTGCAGGAATGGGATAGTAAAAGTAGCTGCTGTGCCTCGATGCTGCTATGGGTGGGGAAGAGCTGCTGTCAAGGGGTAGCTATGAAGGCTGTACAAAAAGCCTGACTTATAAATAGCTTTAAATCAGGGTTTTAAATAGAAAAATGTCACGTGGCCGCGTGATTGTTGGTAGCAGGGTCTCGTGGGTTCCTTTTTTAGTGCAGGCACCAAGTGACCTTGCAGGGTTGAAAGGCTCAGTGCCTCGCTTCCTACGTCTGCACAGCAAGAAAAGCGACTTCCTGCTAATGGAAACGAGCTGTGCTTGTTGGGGCTTCTCAGAGAGGCACTTCACCAGTGTCTCCTCCCTTCTGCATCACCATCTGACACGTGGCTGCCTCCCCCAGGTGCAACTGCCACGCGCTGGGTTCCACCAACGGCCAGTGCGACATCCGAACCGGGCAGTGTGAGTGCCAGCCTGGCGTTGCCGGCCAGCGTTGCGACAGATGCGAGGGCAACCACTTTGGCTTTGGCTCCGAAGGCTGTAAACGTAAGTCTGAGAGGCTGGAGTGAGGGAGATGGGAAGGATGTTGCCCTGCCAGCCTTGTCTTTGCTTTCCACCTGTCTCTAGAGAGGGGCTTTCTCCCCTTGCTCTTCACCAGGGCAGATGATGGTACTTTTATGTCTGCACCCTGCATGGTGAAATTTGATCTCTTTACGATATAGTTGCAAAATGGTTTTGTTTGGAAGAGACTTTTAACATCATGGAGTCCAACTGTTAACCCAGCACTGCCAGGTCACCACTAAACCATGTCCCTCAGCACCACATCTCCGCAGCTTTTAAATCCTTCTGGGGATGGGGACTCCACCACTGCCCTGGGAACCCTGGGAGAGGCCTTCACAACCCTTTCAGGGAAGACATTTTTCCTCATGTCCAACCTAAACCTTCTCTAGGCCAACTTGAGGCTGTTTCCTCTTGTCCTATCAAATAGCTTATCCCATTTTTCTTTTATTGTATTTTTTAACTGGGGGTAGGAAGAACTCCCACTTACTAGACATCCACTTCTCTTCAGTGTAAATAGAATGGTTTGGGTTGGAAGGGACCTTTGAAGTTCATCTAGTCCAACCCCAGGTACATTCTCCAAACCTTGTCCTGCAACAGTCCTGTTTCCCAATGCTAAATCTCTGCACTGCTACTCTGCAAATGGCCTGAACCTGCAGATTCTGTCTTGAGGAGCAACAGATCTTGTAAACGTTATCGAAAACCAGGAGAATCCAAACTTTCCTTCTCCGTATTCCTCCCTGTAAAGAGCAGATAAATTAACTACATTTGGTTACAATGAATTGGGGTAGAAAATTACAGTGCTTTGTGGGAGAGGCAATAGCAGCACCACGAACACATGCAGTGCATGTTGCGTTGCCAGTGCCCTGCTGGGTGTGGAAGCGCCTCGATGGCTCTGGCCCTGGGATCGTGCCCCGCTGCACTTGCAGGTGCTTCGGGGTATTGAGGGTGTGCTCTCACCCTGGGGGTTTTTAGGGTATCTCTGACTGAGGTTTGACTTCCCTGCAGCCTGTGACTGCGATCCCGAGGGCTCGCGCTCCCTGCAGTGCCAGGAGGACGGCCGCTGCGAGTGCAAGGAAGGCTTCGTGGGGAACCGCTGCGACCAGTGCGAGGAGAACTATTTCTACAACCGCTCCTGGCCGGGCTGCCAAGAGTGTCCAGCCTGTTACAGATTAGTGAAAGATAAGGTGAGGCCAGAAACTGCGCTGTTGGTGCAGCTGGAGATGGTGGCACATGCCCACTCGTGCAGTGGCTTTTATGCCCCTGGCTGGCTGATGCTTGCTGAAAGCCAGGAGGTTCCGGGTGCTTCGCTCCGTGCCGTAGCTGCGCTCTGTCCCTCTCACGTAGGTGGCAGAGCAACGAGAGAGGTTACAGGAGCTGGAAAATCTTATAGCCAATCTAGGCACGGGAGAAGCAGCTGTAACCGATCAAGCCTTTGAGGAGAGATTGAAGCAGGCAGAAAGAGATGTTATGGAGCTGCTGCATGAAGCACAAAACAGCAAAGGTGAGCTGACCCGATCGGACGTGGACTAGCATGAAACGAGCTCTTTGTTTGCTGTTCCTGTTCCCTTTGGACACAGCATGTTTTATTTCAAGCCTCTGCTGTGTGTCAGGACAAATGTCTCATTTCAGGTAGTGCTGAGCCAGGGTATGTTACTATCAAACCCATGGTGGCTGTGCTTTTATCTCTGCTGTTCTTCCAGTGGTCTCTGGTGTACGTGCAAAGTAAAGATCTGCCTCTAGCTCTGTACAGATGCAAGCATTTTATGTATTACCCTCTTCTCCAGGTGCAAAGGAGGTTTGTACTGCTTAAACAAGCAGAAGACTTACCAACACATTTATTATACTTATGTTACTTATTATGCTTATGTTATTTATTATGCTAATGAATTTGTCAGACATCTTGGGATAAAGCAGGTCTTGGGATATCACCAGAGATCAGAATGGAGGCAAGCTTAATTATCCCCCCTGAAGTAGATAATGTTCTGAAAAGTGCTGCTGTCGTGGCCTGTAGTGATTTTCCTCCTCCCGCCCCATTAAACTTCACTTTCAGATTTGATTCTTGTACTGTCACCTCTACTTATCTTCTGGAGTTAAGCAAAAGAGAACTCACTAAGCAGATCTTTCCTACCTCTTGAGTTGACTTGAAGTCAGTGCTGGAGGTGCAGTGTGATTCAGCACACAAAATCCCCCAGCTGAGTTGTGTCCAACACCCAGCAGGATTGTCGTCTTAGTAGTTAATGACTTTTCATTTCTCATACTTGGTGCACATTCTGCTGATGACTTTGATCTCAAGCTGAGTGACTTAACGAAACACCTTTGCTGGTCCCCTTTCACTAGGGGATTAACCTACCAACGTGTTGCTGGTGGGGGTATGCTGCTGCTCCAGCTTCTTTTCCTGCTGTAATTAATTTTGCTTCCTCTCTTTTATATCGTGTTTGTTTCAGACGTAGATCAGGGCCTCATGGATCGCCTCAAAGACATCAACAGCACACTAGCCAGTCAGCTCAACAGGCTGAGGAACATCCAGGGCACGGTGCAGGAGACAGAGAACCTGGCAGAGCAAGCTCGGGTGCGGGTGGAGGACACCGAGGACCTGATCAGCTTAGCTTCCGATATGCTCGAGAAGGCCAAGATGGCAGCTGCCAACGTGGTGAGTGTGCTGCCAAGGTCCCACGTGGTTAGGACAGGGCCTTGCCTTTCTGTGTCCTCTGCTGTGTTTCTCTGTTTGTTCTCTCTCTCATCTAGCAAATTTGCTGTGGAAATATCTTCTCCTGTATCCAAGATCACAGGAAATAACTAAAGGAACATCATTGGTGTCTGTCATAGATGGTGTCTTAGCCCTTGCTCACAGAAGCCAACTTAAGAACCCGTAACCAAATAGCAGAATGAGTAGCAGCACCTTTGTTTTTAAGGTGGAAACTGCATGAACTTACAGAAAAACATGCTGAGAAGTCAGAAGTAGGTTAGACACGTCTCTAAGCATTTAGATCATGACAATAAATACTTAAAGCAAAGATGAATAAAAGATGAAAAAAGAGCTTTAAGATTTTTTTTCTTTCTTTTTTTTCCAGTCTATTACACCTCCAGAGTCAAGTGGGGACCCAAACAACATGACTATGTTGGCAGAAGAGGCCCGGAAGCTGGCTGAAAGGTAGGCTGTGGTAAGATGTGCTCCTCACAGCCTGCATCAGGACCCTGTGCTTCCCTGCAAGGGGGAAGCAAAATTTAATCTGGTAGGAAATGCAGGCCCTTTGCTGAGGAAGAGACTGGCACTGTGGGTGTGTGTGCTGGAACACTTCTGCTGGGAGACCAGGCTGGGAGGGCTGAGGTTCTTCAGCCTGGAGAAGAGAAGGCTCTGGGGAGACCTTCTGGTGGCTTTTCAGTACTTCAAGGGGCCTGTCAGAAAGATGGGGAAAGACTTTTGAGCAGGGCCTGTTGAGACAGGACAAGGGGTGGTGGCTTTAAACTAAAAGAGGGAGACTGAGACTGGAGAGAAGGAAGACTTCTGACACAGAGTGGTGAGAACCTGGCCCAGGCTGCCCAGAGAGGTGATCTCTGCCCCATCCCTGGAACCATTCGAGGGGAGGTGACCAGAACTCTGAGCAACCTCCTCTAGTTGCAGATATCCCTGCTCCCTGCCAGGGGGTTGCACTAGTTGACCCTGAAGGGTCCTTTCCAACCCAAACCAGTCTATGATCGGGTTTGTTTTTTTTCTGTAATCCTGTCCAGACACAAAAAAGAAGCTGATGAGATTGTTCGCATAGCCAAGGCAGCAAATGATACTTCCACAGAAGCATATCAACTGCTGCTGAAGACTCTGGCTGGAGAAAACCAAACTGCAAGTGACATTGATGAGCTCAACCAGAAGTGAGTCAGCAACAAAAAATTGTTTTAATTTCCTAGCTTTAAAGCAAGGCTTAAAGCTAAGACAGCTTCTGGAGCTTTGGATGCTTTGGGTTTTATGGGAGTTGTCTTTTAATTTTTGAGCCTCTCTACTCTCTTAGTAAGCTCAGTTCTACAAAAATAAATGTAGCATAACTGGATCCTTGGGGGTTTTTTAGGTATAATCAAGCAAGGAACATTTCTCGAGACCTAGAGAAACAGGCCAACAAGGTGCTTGCAGAGGCAGAGGAAGCTGGAAACAGAGCCCTGCAGATCTACGCTAACCTCACCAGTTTGCCTACCGTGGATTCCACAGGTCTGGAGGTACGTGCGGGGAGCATCACAGGCACCTTTTTCTGCATAAGAACAGTCTGTGGAATTTTTGTCCATCCATAATCCAGACTTGTGCATCTCAGCAGGAGTCTTGCACGCAGGAAGCTCCATACCTAAACCCCCCCACCTCCCTCAGTCTCTGAAGGTCTAAAGAACAAGTGAAATGTTCTTTGTCAAGTATCTTGGCTCCATCAGAGAAGTTCAACAGTTCCAGTTCCCTCTGAAGCCTGCAGAACTGCCCCCTCTCCTATGCTCTCTGGAGTGTAGTAGATTTTATTATTTTTTCTTGCACACAAAACTCATTGCAGTGTCTGTCCTTCATTGCACTGACCCTCGTGCTATTCGGAGCTTTGAATGCAAAGTTACAACTGCAGTTGGGAGAGATGGGAACCCGTCGTAGCTTCTGCCTGTTTGACCATGAGAAGCTGTGCCGCGTTTTGCCGCTCGTTCAGAAATTCTTTAACCTTCAGGAAGCTGCATTTGTTTCTGACTTCCACCTGCAGAATGAAGCAAATAAGATCAAGAAGGAAGCGGAGGAGTTAGATCAGCTAATTGCCAGGAAGCTGAAAGATTATGAGGACTTGAGAGAAGACATGAAAGGAAAGGAGCTAGAAGTAAAGAACCTCTTGGAGAAAGGGAAGACGGAGCAACAGGTCAGTTCTGGTTTGTGCAGGCTTTTTGTTCCCTGGGAAAAACAAAGGAAAACGAGTAACTGGCCAGATAGGAAGGACTTGGTCTGACTCGGTCTTATCTTGGCACCGCTTGTTACTTAGAATAATACTGAAGAATGGTCCTGGAAAGGAGATGCAAAAAGCTGGTAAAAGCAAAGGCATTGAGGCAATATGAGAGAATAGGGGATGTTTGCCAGGTGTGGTGTCATCTTTGTGTTCAGAACAGTATTTGAAAAGTACCTGAATTCAGCTGGTTTCAGAGGAAACATTGCCAGTCAGGGGTGATTGCTGTTCTGTATGGTGGTGGGGTTTCAGGCGGAGCAATGCTTTTGCTACACCTAGATGGTCATCCTTCAAAAGGGAAGAAAGTTATTGCTCCCACCTGGGGAGGAACAACCCCCTGCACCAGTACAGGTGAGGGGCTGACCTGCTGGAAAGCAGCTCTGCAGAGAAGGACCTGGGGGTGCTGGGGGACAAGTTGCCCATGAGCCAGCAATGGGCCCTCATGGCCAAAGTGACCAATGGTCTCCTGGGGTGCATGAAGAAGAGTGTGGCCAGCAGGTCAAGGGAGATTCTTCTCCCTATCTACTCTGCCCTTGTTGAGGCCACATCTGGAGTACTGTCTCCAGTTCTGGGCTCCCAGTTCAAGAGGACAGGGAACTACTGGAGAGAGTCTAGCAAAGGCTACGAAGATGCTGAGGGGACTGGAGCATCTCTGTGCTGAGGAAAGGCTGAGAGCCCTGGGGATGTTCAGCCTGGAGAAGGAGATCTCACTGAGAGGGGATGTGATCAATGGTAATCAATAGCTAAAGGGCAAGTTTCAGGAAGATGGGGCCAGACTCTTTTCAGTGGTGCCCAGTGACAGGACAATGGGCTCAAATTGGAACTCAGGAGGTTCCATCTGAACATCAGGAAAAAATTCTTTGGTGTGAGGGTGTCAGAGCCTGGCCCAGGCTGCCCAGAGAGGTTGTGGAGTCTCCTTCTCTGGAGAGATTCGTAAGAGATCTCAGTTGGAAAATGTGATGGAAGTCCACTTTATAACCTATGTCAGTGGAATACAGTCTTCATCCTGAAAGGCATGAAGAGTAGAATACTCTGCCATTATAAAGATGACATCTTCCTTGCCACTGACACTTGTACCCCAAGTGGAGTACCATCATTTGGAGAAGTTATTATCAAAAGCTATGTGAAGGTAACCACCTTTCAACCCTTCTTTAAACAATCCTTAGCACTCATAATACCTAAACACAGCAGTAAAATATCACTTCCTCTTCTGAGATCTTGTCCTATTCCAAAGCAATAGATATTAATACTTAATTTACTATTTTTATTTCTCGAGATTAATTAGAAAAGGACATTGGATTATTTCTGCAGTTAAAAAAAACCTCAGGGACATGACCAGCTGGAACCACACAGTGGTGA
>WUAM01000299.1:6152148-6207762 GCA_024336885.1 Actenoides hombroni
TGCCGTCAGATCTTTACTGGCCGCGTGGTACCGTGGAGTGTGACTGGGCAGGGGGTGCAGGGGGCTATTAGTGAATCTGGAACTGTGTTAGTTCAGATGCTGAACGTGACCGGACTGGGATCCGAGCTGTGATAAGTTCAGCCAGACTGAACACAACCGGACTGATAGTGTCAAATTGGACATCACTCAGAATCTAAACCTAGCCGCCCCCAGCCCCTCTGATATCTGAGGACCAGCTGGAAAGCAAAGGGGTTTATTTTCTGCCAAATTACTTTAACCCTTCAAGCAACAGTTAGCTAATCAGAAGCTCCTGCATTTTCACCTCCAACATGCTGATCTACACCACATGAGTTTTCTTGGACATTATGAGGGGCAGGGTTTCATGTAGATGACAGTTTTACTGGCAAAATGATCGGTTTATATGGCAGTGAAGATATGGGAGGTCCTGACACAGCCTGTTCCTTTGCGGTAAAATTAAGGTGTCAGCAAGTCGGGTGCAGCAGGAGTCCTTCATTGTGAGCCACTATTATGCCTACCGCTGACACTTGCAGACACTCATCTTTTCTAAGTTGTGCACAGCACTCTCTTGTCAAGACAGAAACCATAGAATCATTTAGGTTGGAAAAGACCCTTAACATCGAGTTCAACCACCACTAACCTAACAGTACCAAGCCTACCATTAAACCATGTCCCTTAGCACCAATGGTGTAGAGGCCAGTGGCCCATTTTGCCAAAGCCAAATCCAGGAAGGGCAGATACTGGGGAATGTGACACTTCCTTCCTACTCCCATCTCTGCCCAAAGCATGACAAAGGTGCAGCTCAACTAATAGAAGACATTAGCAGTGCAAAGTCATCTGTAATATAAGGCCCCAGCTGGTAGCAACAGTGATATCTCAGTGTGGTAGGAGACTTTAGGCTCTACTCTGGCCCTTTTTAGCTCTGCAGGTGCTGCTGGTCTGTAGCACGAGGCATGTGTTAAGCTCAGAGCCCAAAGACACTTGGCTTCACACCACTCCCAAAGAGGGTGTTGGATGCTTCCAGGCACTTGTCCATCTGGGACACTGCAATAAGGGAGAGACAAGGGCAATAGGTGAGTCAGGCAGAAACAGGAGTCCACAGATGGAAAGGAGAAAGGGGACACAGGACTCCTTCCCCTGCCCCCAGAAAATTGTGGTCCTGCAAAGGGGTGGGTGAGGCAGGTCCCTCTGGAGAGAGAAGGGAGAAGGCTGTGCTGGGGGGGATCTGCATGAAAAGGACCCTCAAGACTCACCAGCTCAGCTGCAGAGCCAGGTCACAGCCTTGGCCTCCAGCACCTCACAGAGGTCTTGGCAACACTTGTCGTATACGTGCAACCAGGTCACAGCCAGCACTGTGGCCCAGATGCTTGGCTCCATAACCTGTATGAGAACAATGACTCAGACCAGAACACAGTGCTGACCATCCCCCTTCCCTCTTCATTACTCCCCACCCCTTCCTCTGTGCTTTCTGGCTTCTGATCCCTTCATTCCTCTCTGGCTGCCCTTGCCACCAGCCAATGGGTTCCTACTGCCCCAGAATGACATGATGCCACAACGAGAGGTTCTCTCCTTACCTCACCAGGCATCTTTCCCTTGATTTCAGCCTCATCAACTTCCAGCACAGAGGCCAGTCCTGAGCTGAATGCCCAGGAGCCATCTACATTCTGCAGTGCCACCAGATCCTGGCACGCAGCAATTGCTTCTGTGTAACAAGGCTCCAAAATTGGAGAACACAAAACAAATACTGTAGGGTCCACATACTTGAGAGAAGAAATAGATGGTGGTAGTGGTGGTGGTTTACATGCTGTGGGAGAAGATGTGAACAGGAGGGTTGGGAGAATCACAGGAAGGTTACCCCTCTCTTCTCCCCTGTGTAATGCCCCAGAACATTATTTCTGCTTTTCTTTGGGCAGTTACCTGCAGTCTAAGCTCCTTTCTGCATGTCCCCAAACTGGTCCCATCCACAGCCCCTTCTGGACATCCCTAACTTGCACCCAGCTTTGACCATTGCCTCTTCTCCTGGCATTCCTGTTTAGCCATGCCCCAAGACCTTTCTTAATATCCCCCCAACACATCTTATCCCAATGTGTATTTATAGTCCAGCACCATCCCTGTTCCCTCCCTGGCTGTTCCTGAGCTGGGTCTCATATTCGATGAAGGACATTCAGTTTTAGGGGTAACTAAGGGAAGGGTTAAAGGCAAAATTTATTGGTTTCCACACCATGTGCAATACGCCTCCTATGAGACATTAGATGATCCCGTACATTTTGAGCAAGTCCCGTTCTGGGGAAGGGCTACAATGCCTTGGGTGAGTTGATGGAGGGCAAGCTACGACTGACACGCCGCTGTCAGCTGGCCAGGTGGGACCCAGATGCTCTTAGGATAGCACACAGTGCCTTTAATGGAGGCATGAAGCTCAATGATCTGGCAAGGGACAAGTGACTGGCAGGGTGGCAACAATGCCAGGGGTGCTTTGAGGGCGAAGAGGGAAAGAGGCTGAATTAAGGACATGGGAAAGAAACACCTGATGGTGCTGAGACCGTGAGATTAGGGGTGTCCTGTGACTGTGGTTCCAGCGCCAGAGGAATGAAATCCCATGCAGCTGCCTCACCAGTTCTTTCCTGCAAGTGTCTTTCCTTACCTTGATACCAGGTGACCCTCTGTGATGTGCGAACCCCCAAATAGCTGGTAAAGGGACAGATGATCCCTGAAGAGAGGCTGATCTCAACTGCACGATGCCTGGGTTCATCACCTGGCCTACTTGCAGCCTCAGGCAACAACCTCCTCATCAAGCATCTTGAAGCCAGATGATGCCCAGCCAGCCTGAAGACAGGGTAGGGTGAAGCCTGACCAGCTGGCTCATCTCCATGCTGGGGAAAGGTGGACAGGGAGAAAGCCTGGACACCTGGGCTCTCTCCCTTCAGGGCTGAGGATGGACAAAGGGAAAACCTGGATGCCTGTGTCCTCATCTGTCTGGAGGGATGTAATACCCAGGTTCCTGGGTCCTACCCCCGTGGGGCCAAAGAATGGAAGGAGGGCTTGTGTGGACCGCTGGGGTCTCTGCCAGTTTAGGACAGTGTGTGGAAGGTGGGAATGCACAAGATATCTGAGTCCATGTTAGAAAGGAGAGGGATGCATCTTCCCTTAGGACAGGCTCTCACCGACCTGTGGGCACAGCGGGAATTCAATTGTGTGAGTGATGTTCTGGCTGTTCAGGCTGTACTGCAAGGTCATTGCCCCCTTGGCCACTGTTGTATCTTGGGAAGACATGGGAAGCTACTGGATGGTTACTGGGGGATATTGGAAAGGTACTGGAAGATTACTGATGGCTACTGGGTGGCTATTAGCAGGTGATGGTCGTCCCAGCTCTCACCTGTGCATGTCCATGGATCTGGACATAGAGAAGGCTGTGCTGACCCTGAAAGATGGACTGAGGGGTGCCCCCCAGCACCTCAACCTCCAGGCCATGAGGCAGGGTCCAGCTCAGAGAGACTCCCTCAGCTGCTGGCTTCAAGGCCCGCTTCAGGTACATCAACACCTGGGGACAGAGGGCAGGACACCATAGCTTGCAGACCCCCCAGAGTTCAGCCCATGGCCTCTGGTGTTGGGGTTCCCTGGGGGGCAATGGAATGTGTGGGGTGTTCTGCACCCCCTGGGTTCCTGGGCACACTCAGGTCTGTGGGTTTTGGCAGGGCAGAAACCCAGGCACCTGGATTCTCAGTGGGGTGGAGTAGAGTCAGAAGAAGTTTGAGTGCCTGGGTTCCTAGGGCAGCTGGGTCTCAACTACTGTGTGTGGGTAGTGCAGGTGCTGGGTACTTGGCAGTCAGCTTGTCTGGGGACAGGAACCTGCCAGGGTTCCTGGGTTCCTACCATAACTGTCACACTGTTGTCAGAGGAGATGTAGATAGCTTCACCACCCCGTCTCACTGGCCAGGGTTGTAGCCAGGGCAGCACTGTCCTCAGAGAAGCAGAAGACGAAACACCTGTGAGGGAAGCAGGGAAAGGTGTCAGAAATGATAGCCAGAGGTGGGTGCAAGGATAGAGCTGGAGAACACAGGATGGAGTTAAAGCTGGGACACCAAACCTGGGGTGTAGAACAAGGGGTCAAAAGGAAGAGCAGGTAGTGAGGGACTAGGGTTGGAGATGGGGTTAGACGGGGAGCTGGCAGAGGAAAGCTGGGTCATGGGGCAGAGCTGGGGTCAGTCTAGTGGTCCTGGGGCAGAGCCTGGGGTCATATCAGGGTATAAAAGCCCTGAGCCTCAGACTCCCTTCTCACTTGGTGAAGGGTGCCTTCATTGTGGGCCTAGTAAGCAAAGATGCCCCCATGTGAGCTTGACACAGGAGAGCTGTGCATGTTGGGAAGGGTCTTTGGGAAGCTGGAAGGGCCTAAGGATTGGGACAGGCACTGGTGAACAGGAGCCCTCATCAGGGATGGAAATAACTGGACAACCAAAGGGTGACTGGGGGACTCAGGGCAGACAGTCCCCATTACCGGTGGCTGTTGCGATGACGGCAGACCTCAGCTGCGATGGCTTCCTTGTCAGGGGGTAGCCCAGACATGAAGAGGAAGAGCTGGGAGACAGGGGACATGAGTGTTAGGGCCCTGCACAGGGATTCCAAAATGGGCAGAGCAGGCCCCTGAAATGGAGAGAGGAGCCCAGGAGAGAGATCCCCTGTAGAGACGCTACCCCAGGGAGAGATTCCCGCTCAAGGACAGAAACCCCTCAAAACACAGACTCACTTCTCCACTGCCACAGTCCCCACAGTATCCTTCTTGTTCCCTTGTCACAACCTCATACCTTCAGCGGCTGCTTCTACCCACCACCCTTCCTCCTACGTCCCCTCTCCCCCCTGGACACCTGTAGCTCCACCCCTTTATGTCCCTGCACCCAGACCTGGCGTGCATGCCCGCAGAGGCCAGGGGTATTGTAGATTGATTGGAGGGTTCTCAGCAGGTTGGTGTCACCCAAACTGGAGCCAGTGGAGGAGATGCGTCGCAGGGCCTCTGTCACGTTGTCCTGAATGTATTCAACACTTTGCCTGCAGGGAGCACAAGCATGTTTGGAAAGCACTTTGCTCCATGCTGGTCCTAGTGCTCCCTGAGACCCTGCCCCATAGCACTTCTCACAGCTATGCCCTAGGGTCCTCTGCAAGTCCCTGCCCCATAGTAGTTCTTGAAGAGACCTTGCTTCACAGTTCCTACAAGACTCTGCTCAAGAGAACCCCAAGAGGTGGCATCCCATAATGCCACAAAGATCCCATCCCCAGCATCCAGCCCCACAGTAGCCAGTCCTGCCCTCCAGCACCCAATCTTGTCCCATACCATCCAGCCCTCCAGCATCTAACCCTGCCTCAGAGCACCCATCCTGGCCCTGCGGCACCCATCCATGCCCCACAGTATCCAACACTACCCACCAGCACCTAATCTAGCCCCATAGCACCCAGCCTGCCCCATGTTTGCTCATGGGTAGATGCCCACAGAGGATTCTTCATAGCAGTAGATGTTGAAGTAGCAGCCCAGGGGCAGGCTTTTGAGGAGAAAGAGCAGGGAGTCCTGTGGAAAGACACAGCAGGCAAGTCTTGGGAGGCACAGATGCCTTTGACCATAGTATGGTCCTCCTAAGGCCTCTGGACTCCTCTGGATGACCCAACTCAGTGCCCTGAACTCCACACAGCACCTGAGATACATCAGGACCATTTCAGACCCCACCTGTTCCCGCTTCAGATCTCTGTGCCTACCCTGGCCCACTCCCCCACAAACTTCTCCTCCAATCCCATCCTGGTCCCAGCTCTGTGGGGTACCTGTGCATGCTGAAGCAAAGTGGTGTCCAGGAGGAAGATGAACTCTCCAGACTGCCGCTGCCCAGGCATTGCCTCAGGGATGATGAGTGCCAGTGCCACTAGAACCATGGGGTCACCAAGCAGGGAGCCTGGAAGAGCCATGGGACCCCCCCTCCTCATGCTGGTTCTGATTCTCATTCTGCTTTCAGCTTTCACCATCTTACAGCCCGTGATGCCCCACACTGGCATCTCAATACCCTAATGTACTGTCCACCAATTACACAGCCCAGTGCCCCACATATTTCAAGCCAGTGCTTCCAATAGAGCTACCCAGTGAGCGCTAACATAGAACTTCCTGTATGCATCCTGCTGTATCTGAGACCTCACCACAGCATCCCCATCATCCCACCCTGGAACCTCAGGGCCCAAATTATCCCATCTGAATACCTCCCATTCTGATCCAAGTGTCCAAAGATTTCCCCAGTGTCTCCTCGGGCCCACATGCCTCCCACAACCCCGAGGTTCCTCCACATTCCCTCCGCAGCTGCATTCACCTGGGGGGGCCCCAGGGTCTTCCTTCTCTACTATGGCACTGACTGCAGTGGGTTCTCCAAAATATATCAGCAGCTCCAACTCATGTTGACTTGGGGGGCTGCCAGCCAGTGAGATCTGGAGAAGGGGTGCATGGTCATGCACAGAAGGAGGGGACCAGGCCCAGCATTGTGCCAGGAGCACAGGAACTGATCCAGTGCAACCTCTTAGTGATGACAGCCCTCCCCAGTCCCTCCCAGCATCCTGGACGTACCTGTGCAGTGCTGTGGTCCTGGGCAGTGTAGATCAGAGGAGTGAGGGAGAAGCTGGTCTGGACATTGGCTACTCCACGGGGTGACTGCAGGCTAGCGGTGAGCAGCAGGCTGTAGGGCAGCTTACTCGTGAGACAATTCCAGGCTGCAAGGAGAAACGTGGCCCTGGGGAGGGCAAAGGCTCTCCCTGCAGGGGTGGAGGGTGAAGTGGGGCAGGATTTGACATCCATATATAGGACATATGGAAAGAACTGGGGGTTGTCAGTGAGGCGTATGAAAGGGTCCGAGAGTCTGTTCATAGCAAATGTTTGGAGGAGTTGAGGAGCCCCTCATGGGGCACAAGGAAGGACAAGTGGAACTATCCAGGGGCTGCAAGAGGGGAGAAAGTGGGTGCGCCTGCGGGTGCAAAGGGAGGTTGCAGAGAGTCTGTTTGTAAAGTACATGGAGAGTCTGTGGCCCTTCTGTGGGGTGTGTGACTGGGGGGGGGGGGGAGGCACATTCCCTGTAGGGTCACTCACCATAGTGTTTTGTGTGGGGATGCAGTGTGGGTGGTAGCACAAAATGGGCTGCTCCATCTGGCTCTTGTGACAGCTCTTGGACATAGTGCAAGGTCACGGCAATCTCCTTGCCAGGGGACAGGGTGCCCAGGAAGCAGACAAACACCCCACCCGGATACTGAGACAGCTCCTGAAAATATTCCTGCAGGCTGAGATTGTCCCAGTGCCCTGTAGCCTCATCCAGCTGCTGGGCCTGGGTGGGAAGGGCAGGGACAGACAGTTGATCACAAGGCAGGCCACAGGCTGCTCATCCCATGCCCCTGTGGTGTTTCACCCATTCGTCCTTGGACTCTGGTACCTCATCCCTCAGCATGGCCTGGACCTTGGCATCCTCGCTACGGGCCTGGAAGGAGTAGATGGCCATGTGGGGACCCAGGAGGAAGACGAAGAAGACGTCTGTGGAGCAATGACTCTTGTTCTGGTAGGTGAGTTCAGAGGCTACGTCAGCCACATAATCCTGGATAGCAACATCCACTGCAGCACTACACAGAGGCACTGTGTATGGGGGTACAAGAAGCCACTTCCCCACCAAAAAGGATCCTGTTGCTGTGGAGAGAGAAGCAATCTGTCCATCAACAGATGTGAATGACAGAAGGAGGTGGTTGGAGCTCCTTCAAGTATGGGCTGTTCCTATGCTGGAAACCAAGACCAGGTGACCAGCATTACAGACGGTCTAGTGTGAGCCTGCCCTTCTGTGTCTGTCCCCCACCTCCCCAGCTTCCCTTTTCCCCAAACCTCGCTTCCCATCCATTTCCTGTAGAGCTCTTGCAGAGCTCCCATCCATGTTTCACTCTGGGAAGATCCAATCCAGATACTTCCCCCTGTGGCTGCCTGTCCTCCTCCTTTCTTTGTCCCCATTTGGGAGCAACCCCCCATCTCCCAAATTCCTGATCTCCAGCTCACTGTCAGGAGTGTAGGATTTTCTTAGAAGTCCAAAGCTCTGTTGCCACATTTCTGGAGACCTGAAGATAAAGAAGGGTCTCCTGTAAGAGAGATTCACAGAAACCACTGGGCAGCCCCTATTTGGTAACATTCCTTGTCATTTCCCCAGTCCTACACATATGGCTGGAAGCCTCAGCCCACCATGCACAGCCAGAGCAAACCCAGGGATTCAGAAATGCCTCTTTGTGAGCACTGATGTCACCAGGAATATCTCTGCCTTGAGGAAGTGTGCACCTCACCCCCACCATGAGAGAATCTCCCCCAGTCTTCCTCGCAGTGCACTTTTCACCTTTTGTCTCAGAACGCAGAGCTCCTCCTGAAGACCCCGGCCCACGACCACCAGACAGCAGTGTGCAAATACTGTGTCCAGTTTTGGGCCCCTCTCTGCAAGAAGGACGTTGAGGTGCTGGAGAGGGTACAGAGGCAGGCTATAAAGCTAGTAAAGGGTTTGGAGCATGTATCTTACGAGGAAAGGCTGAAGGATCTGGAGCTGTTTAGCCTTGACAAAAGGAGACTGAGGGGAAGTTGTAGTGAGGTGGGAGTCAGTTTGTTCTCCCTAGTGACAAGTGACAGAAAAAGAGGAAATGGCCTGAAGTAGAACCAGGGAAAGTTCAGGCTGGACATTAGGAAGCATTTCTTTACAGAAAGGGTTGTCAGGCACTGGAATGGGCTGCCCAGGGAGGTGGTGGAATCACCATCCCTGGAAGTGTTTAAGAGGAGGTTGGATGTTGTGCTTAGGGACAGGGTTTAGTGGGTTTTGATAGGGCTAGGAATAAGGTTGGACTTGATCTTGAAGGTCTCTTCCAGACAGAACTATTCTATGATTCTATAAGAAATTTCACTGATAAAATTTTTCTTGGGAAAACAATAGGATACATGTATCTCTACTTCTCTGGACTTTCCAAATCCCACTTGAAAGAACTGCAAATTTGGAGGTTTTTAAATTTTGTATTAGAAATTTGGATTCTGTTGTATTTATAATACTAAATGGCTACAAACTGTGCACTACAAGTCGTCTGTTCAACTCTATTACCATCCATTCACAAACAAAACATGCTTGCTGCCTTTGAGCTAAAATGTTCCTTCTATACCTGTACTATTCTTTTTCAGAGTATTTTATTGTTAAGAGCAAACATACTCCGCACATTTTTACACTTACAACCAAATGCAATTGCTGTTGAAGTAAACAAACTTTTTTTTTACATTAAAGTATTTAATTAGTGAAACAATCATTATCAATGTAACAAAATGAAAAATACAGCAACTTGATACAAGACTGAGGTAATAAAATACTTTGCTGAAAACCTAGCTTCAATGCCAATGGATTATTTATGGGTGAGACAGTTCACAAGATTTATAGAAAGAATCCTTACACAAATGGCATGCAGTGGACTGCTGGAAAATACAGCCAAAAATAATGCAACAGTTTTCACACAAACCAAACCAAAATGTTTAAATTAATTTACATCATAAGATGACAAATAAGTTGCAATTTCAAAACTAGTTTCTTTGCCTCATTTTAGTGCTATTTGGAAAAACATGCATTTTGGCACTAATACCATAAAAATTGCACATTAATAAATTAATAATATTGCCTACATACATTTCTATCTTTACAACTCTGAAAATAGTAATTCTGAGATAATGTTTATTTTTACACAGCTATTGCAGTTGTTCATTTTGACGGATCAGAACTTGTATAATTTGTGGTTTTTTGTGAAAATGCTTGATTAATCAGTACTGATATGCAAGATGTCGTTATTTCAATATCAGCTTTCTAATCACATTAAAAGTACCAGATGACAGCAAATGGTATCAAATGACAGCTTAAAAGCTCAAATCAGCAGCTACAAACTGTTTAATATTTAAAATTTAAGATATTTTAATAATATTCTTACACTGCCACCTTTTGATTCTTTTTTATATTTTGCAGCAATTTCACAATTGTGCTATACTGAAAAGATGTTTACATGACTATTGTATAAAACTATTATTTGCTATCTTCATCTTTCTCTATATAATGCTTTTTACATTCAAAAAAATAGTAGTGTGAGGGAATTCAAGTTGATTTTGACATATTTCCAAATTCCAAGGTTTTGAGTAGGATTTCAGTTTGAGGATTGAGTAGGGCTGAAGGGTTTAATTTCTCCACAGATTCATCTTTCATCAGTGACAAATGACTGGCTATAAGAATAATTCATTTTGGGGCTTGTGACGGTTTCTGGCAAAAATGCTTCTTCTTGCTAGTTGTGAATCTGTTTCACAAGGAAGTGAAAAATGGAACCTTCTGTAACTTCTCCAACTGGCTCTATGGCTCGCAGTTTTCAGTAAAGGTATATTTTTAAAGGCTGTAACACTCTACCTCTTGTACATACAATAACATATATAACACTTTAGAGACCCTCTGGTGTTCACTTCCACTACATCACGTTAGAAATGAGTAGGTATTTATGTGCTTTAATGTATGTACGTTTCATGCCAATAAGTGATCAATTTTAAATTTAGTTTATATTTAAGACAGATCAGGTTATTCCCTTTCAAGGGGAAAGGGCTACTAATAAAGTAACTTTAAAAATAACTGTTGACTTGAACAGTTCTGGTTTGGTTAGTGTGTCACCATTTTGGTCACCATTCTGCACGATTCAAACCCTATGAATGCTAATAACACACAATATACGTGGTCACAGGTGGCACATTCACTAAAATGGCAGTCCACATAACACTTGCATCTTCATGAATAATCTCACTGATAACCAATCACAAAAGTCACAGGTGCAGAATAATTCATATTATATCATATTCTAACAGTCTGAAGTCATTTACTGGTGACAGGATTTTACCACATTCAGAAACTTCTACACTGTCTCTAATGGCACTGGATGGTCTGCCCTTGCAGACACTGATGTTTTTCCTAGTTCAAAGTTGTCTTAACATATCAAAAAAGGAGAGAAAAGGTATACATATATTTTGCATTATCACTCCTCTTATGCAACTCCTGAGCTATCAAAGAAACTCTATCAGCTTCACATACACTTTGACATGTCCCAGGATCTAAATGCAGCTGTCATCAGGAACTGGTTTTCTTGGAAAGCTGGTATGCATTAGGCTTCATTCTCATGATTGTACTATGAACACTTAAAATATCACAGAATTTACACCTGACGTACATTTAACAGTACAGGCATTTTTTGTTGTTGTTAGAGAAGTTTCAAAATCAAAATTTTGAAAATCGTGTGAGTCCACAGAATAAATACGCCTAATGCTCGGGAGCTTGTTCTAATATAGGCTCTGTTAAATTAAACTGACTTCCATTTTAACATGGTTTATAAGCTAGAGGTTGACTTGCAAATTTCTCCTCTATGCAATCTTAGGAAACTCAGAAGGGGTTTTCTGGTGATCGATGAAGCCTGAATACTGATTCCTTATGAGAAAAAGAGTTTCAAACAGAAAAAGTGCTGAATTTAGCATGGGAACACAAAAAACCTCTGACCACAGAAGTGCTAGGGCACAGCAGGAATACAACTATGGATGTAGAGAGAATTCTTTCAGAGAAGGTTTAGTTATACTAATTTTTTTGTTGTTTTCTGGACACTGATGTGGAAGCTTCTTTGTATTTGCTGTCAGACAGTCTTAGCTTTCACTGCCTTGATGATTTCATAATAGCAGTACCATGTGCCTGTACTGTATGTCATAAAGGTGCACCATGTACTGGAATTGAGTGGAGCTGAGTCATCCGCAGAACAGAAACAGTGACATGAAATCATTCTGAGGAGCTGGGGCCATGTGATACTTAACACTGGATTACCTGCTTCTCTCTACCAAGGTATTTAAGATGAACAACATTCGGACTGAAGGAAAAATCAAAATTTTAAGTAACTGTGCCTCTAGTAAGAGAATGAAAGATGACCTTTAGCACAATATGAATTTAAACATTGTCAGGGCAGTCCTGAGTAACACAACTGAATGGAAAGAAAACCAACTGTCCTGTGCCAAAATACATTTTTCCCAAATAGCTCAAACGTGAACAACAGAATTGTCCAGAGATTTGATACAAAAATCTGAGGCAGCCACATTGCCAAGCAACTCAGTGCACTTAGATTATAAAAATGTTGTTCCACAATTTTCTATTCTAATTGACACTCTGCAGCAAGTTAACACTGTCAATCGTTCTGTACATTAGAAAGAACTGAAACCCAACATGGGCCAAATATTCTTCAGTCACACAAAGCAGCTCACCAATAAAAAGAACCATTTAAAAAAGAATAGGCAGAGGATGTGATGCTCAGTTTGTGGTCAAACATCTGTTCATGGCAGTCTCTGACCACAAAAAGTCAAGGGCTCTAGAATCCTGCAGATGTCAGGATTAATCTTCTGTCCATCTAAGTTGTCTGCTTTTACTCAGTGCATGAGACTGTACTGGGTCCTAAGGACAACAATCACTTTCTGCTTTTAAAAGGTGTGTCAGAATCACTTTCAAGTTACACAGGAAAGTGCTGTAATATTTGTGTCTGGCTCATGTCAGGAAAACCATTCTCCTCTTCCTCCTTGGAGAACAATAGCCTTTTTCTTCAGTTTGGCACTTGAAGTCACACCAGGTAGGAGAGCAAATTATTCGAATGACATTAGATTAGCAGGTACCTGAAAAAGAATTTAAATTGTTCAGCAGTATAATGCTCCTGAGGCTATTATGGCAATGAAAAACTGCAAGGTTACAAAGTAGAGTGGGCTAATCATTTATTATCCAATGTGAAAAGTGTAATCAATCCCAAAGAGGCCCAAAAAGAAGGCTAAGCTGTAACTGAAAGGAAAGGTAAAGACTCAATTTCTTTTTCTACTCATAGACCAAATCCAGCCAAAGTATTCTAAGAAGTCATCAGCACGCATGGGAGGCATGTTTGTGTGTAAAGATTCCTGAGCTTCATCCTGGTTTAGGCCCTATATGGATCAGCATTCTATTAATATACGCTTTCAAAATCCTTTTAAGAATGAACATTTTACTCAAAAGAAGAATGAGACTGCTATATAAAAGACAAACATAGCATTTTATAGGACACTCTCTTCAATGGCACTTATAGACCCAGTAGCTGCAGTAAATGCTAGCATGTTTGCTTTCTTTGCACATAAGGAAGCCCCTTCTGAAGTACAGATAGGGTTACCTCACTTGAAGCAGTGAGTGTAGAGGCTATATGCTGTTAAGGTAGCCAAACCCCTAACTAGACCTACACAAATCCTCATTTGGTGAGAATTCTGTAGTTTTAAAGAATTTTTATTCCTCCAATTGAAAGACTGGAGCAATGTACAAAATGAGGACTTATGTCTGTCCCCACAGGACTGTATGTGCACACAGATTGAAAAGAGGCTATTTTTTCTAATATGGATTTTCTGGAAAAATATGAAAAATGGGGTAGAAAGAAGTTTCACAACCTTACCTGAGGCTTGTTGCTTTTGCATGCATCATCCAAGTGCTTATGCCATAATATTGCATGAAACCTGGAACCAGTCTGGAACTTGTAAACATTGCCTACAAAAATAAGAAAATCAAAGGCTCTAAACTGCAGACAGACATGTAGTTTCAAGTGATTCTAATTTCTGTGCAGAAACCCCAGTCCTAAAGTAAACTGTTAAATTAATTTGCACTTCAAATGCTCAAACAGGATGTTGCTTATATAACAGAGACCATGTGAGACTTGTCATCCAAAAATCCTTGGGTGAAGGGAGTGTGAGAACATATGTGGCCTGCAAAACTAAGAGGAGTGTACAGGCAGAGGCATGAAGTTATAGCCACAGAAAAGACCACTTAGTTCACATTTAATTTACACCTGTCTTTCTTCTCATTAAGACTGTTGTGGCTACTGCCTAGCTTAGGAATGGTTTTGATGTTTGTGAACTTATTTTTCTTCAGTGTCCTATTGCAAGTTTCCTTTATGCCTCGTTATTTTGTAAATGGTTTCATCCAATCAAAAACATTGTGCATTTTAGTCAACACCCAAAAATCATGCACTGTGCACAGTGGATGCAAATCCATGTCCAGCAGCAAAGCTGAAAACGTGAAAGAAGCCTCAAAAATCTTTATGTAACCATTCAAAGTGCAAAATAACTCCAGAGGCTAATCTTTTGAAATTTTTGATGTTTAATCAAGGCAGAAGAGTTATGGCACTTCAAAATTAATTATTAAAAACTAACTACTAATTAATTAAAAGGCATTTTTGGTAAATGGTTTGATGCTTGAAGAATTTTCAGAATATTTTAAGTGGCCTCATTATAAGTCAAGATTTGATATTGACCAATTTTAAGAAAGCTATTCAGAAACTTGGACATCAGGGTATGTGGGCACATGGACATGCAGCAATCTCATATTTGTTGGGCAATTTCTGCAAAATTTACAGTAATTGTCAAGACATGGCACTACCTCTGTAGGCACCACAGCATGTTGCAGAAATATGTTCTAGTTCATTTGTACCCTCCCTTGAAAATCTCCCTCTTCAATCTTTTAAATGAGTGCCACTGCAAATTCTGTAATCTACAAACTCATTAACAGAGATTAATCTACTTCCTACCATGGAAATATAATACAGTGTCCATTCTGCAACATCTACCTTTGTCAGGGTTATTTAGCTGGAAAATATCAGGATGCTCAGGGTCATCCGGTAGTGCGACCATCCAGCCCACAATGGAGACTTTTTTACCAGGTGTGGATTTATACTGGAAGAGACAGACAAGTCAGCTGCAGATGAAACTGTAGTAGGGATTAATTTTTGACTGCAAAAGTTGTGTGGACATAGTCTGAAACAGCAAGTACACTTCTAACACTCTTTCAGATTTGCTTATGAATACACAATTTTTGGTTTTAGAACAAATTTAAAGCTTACATGTTTTCTCTCAGTGCCTCTCAAAGACTTTGCTCCAAAGTACAGAAGAGTTGATCCTGAAAGCATAACCCAGTACCTAGTCCACGAGGAGAGCTGAATCAGAGAGGAAAAGAATTTAGGAAAAACTCTGCATATCTGACATTTCAAAAATCTATTCACAAGCAAATCCAAGTGCTACCAAAGTTAATTTCAGAAGCAAGGAATAGTTAGATAATGAACGTCTCCTGGTGTAAATCACAGCTGCCCAAATTTGGATGGCTGGCTGTGAATACAATCCATCTTACTTGGGTGTTATAAAAATATCAGAACTGAACACTTCACAGCAAGATAGAGTGCTGCCTTTTACTGGACAGATCTTAGACGTCTGCATTTATTTAATGGCATTTATTGAGATGACATCTCTAGAATTCTTCAAATCTTTTAGCACTGAACAGTAGGGTTACACATAAAAAAATATTATGAACTCTACAGAAAACAGAAAATTACCAAATTCGTAGGATGAGAACCACGTGAAACCTGTGAATTTAGGTTACGTATGAATTACCATGACTTCTGTGCTATGGGTGGATGCCCTGCCGCCTTCTCATTTCATCAGGATACTAAATTTCTGTCCTTACAGAAATTCATGCTGATTTATAGCGCTGCTTTACTCTTGCTCTGCTGTCACAACCTAGAGTCATTTCTTGCAAATGCAGGGAGAAACAAAACTGCTGTAGATCAAGTGACATACAACCTTGCTATAACCCAGTTAAAACTTTGAACAGAAAGTGATTTTACAATTGATAACAACACGGAACATACTTTTGTGTAGTATCAAGCTGCAGGTTTAATCTAATCCTGGAAATTAAAACCACTGCTACTGAATTAGAATCACAGGAAAAATCTGAAACACTTACAGTAGGTTTCTTGCCTTCTTTGAGCAATGTTTTTCTTCTTAATGGCCCTTCCATGGTAATGACTCCTGTGGAACTACCTAATGTGCAGCTGCAGGCCCCCGTTGGGCTGGAGAGACAAAACATTGCCATGTGTATAAGGACAAGAAGCCAAGCAATATAAATTAGCTCTAAATAAATTTTTCTTGCATTGCCTTATATATATTGTATCATCTGACACTTTACTCTATAATATGTATTTTCCAGACCTAGATATCAAATAGGAACCAGAATCTTTGAAAACCAGCAAATCAATAAAAGGTTCTGTTCTGGGGGCTCAGACATGGGAAAAAAGAAAACAAAACAGAATAAATATTGAGGCCCATAGCCAAAGGGAAAACACACTATTTCCTATTTTATTCTGGTAAATTACAGAAATTATTTGGATTTCTGGAAACTTACGGCTTTAAAATTTTGGCAAGTAAGGACAACAAATGTAGAATCATAGACTCAAAAAATGGTTTGGGTAGGAAGGGACCTTAAAGATTATCTATTTCTGAATCTTGTGCCATGGGCAGGGATACCTCCCACTAGACCAGGTTGTGCAAAGCCCCATCCAGCCTGACCTTGAACACATCCCGTGATGGAGCATCCACAAATTTCCTGGGCTGCCCATTTCAGTGTCTTGCCACCCTGTATTTTTTTTTTTTTTTAAATAAACTTCAGGTATCAAAATGGAATGTAGGATATTACCTTGGTTTGGAAAAAAAGTTGAGAAAACTATATAACAATAGCAAGTAATTTATTGTATAGTGGTTAAAATGTTTTTTTCATTTCCAGGGATGAATGCAGAGGTTCCCAAATACAATAATGAAAAAGTGCTGCAACTGAAAGAACCCAACTACAGGCTAAGTTAGAAATGTAAACTGCCATTAAGAAAATAACAACCAAAGATTGATTGGTAGGTGATGAGCTGTTAGAATGATCTGCTGCTAACCTCTTTTTATTACCATGTGATCACAGTCCTCATATTCTTATAAACATTAAGGGCCAATGAAGTTTACCAGAGCCAACTAAAATCACATCTAATAATGAATACAAGGAAAAGGGCACATGTATGCTCTACCATTCAGTTGCAAAAGAAAACCTATTCCATGAACAGGTATGACGGTGTCATATAAACACACGCTGGCGAACACCACTTATGCAAGAACAGCACTTCAAACTGGCAGGAGCATCTTCTTCAATTAAATAGAACTGCCTTGTCTGTGCTAATGGTTATTCTTGCCAATTCTAGCTTTCCGATAGAAGCAGTAGAAGATTCAAAAAAAAGGAAGGATGCACATGAGCATTAGAATTACTGGACAGTGGATAAACATTAAGAAATTTATTTTAGGGAATAATTCTTCTTTGTGGATTTAATAGGCTTTTCACATTTTTATCTTATATATTTCTAGTTTGTATACATTTTTGAAACAAATGTATCATGGATGTGTTAAGAGAGTATTTTCCAGAAGCAGGTATAGTTGCTGAAATACTGTTCCAACATTTATTCCTTTACTTATTTATAATGTATTCATTTTAATTCTTATCTAACTACTTCTATCTTGTGCTACTATCACATGTTACTAGCTCAAGTAAAATGGCTGTAATTAAATTTACACATTGTATCAACTTTTCTACAGTGGCTGGAGCAAACTAATTTATACAAAATTAAAACTGACTCGATTTAAACTCCAATTAAATCTCAGTATTTGCAGAATACTGTTTCAGGGCCCTGTTTTCTTGACTGTTCACACATACTTCTTCACTTCCCACTACCACAGAATTTATCAAGCTCAGGTCAGGTAGGGATGCAACGAATGATTTTTATCCCTAACTATATACAGTTTTCCACATCATCTCTCTTTGGCCTGTAAATGGATTACCTGTTTCTGAAAAATCCATGTCTTAGTGACTAGCAACATTAGGAGTGCCTGCTACATATGGCATTGCAGATATTCCCTCTCTTACTCAGGGTCCAAGGTAACACCTCTTTACTGTACAAAATCAACACATCATCCTATAGATCTCTGACACAAACAGATCTTATGGGTAGCTGTCCTGCAAATCAGGAAATAAATAGTGAAAAAAGGGTCAAGAAGGTATCCTTCTAACATCATTATTTGTCACAGAAGGCAAAGATGGTCTTCATTACAAACCTGCTTCTGTACTGTCATAAACCCAAAATAAACGGTAGTTTTCTGCAATGTGGAAGCCAGATATAGTTAGTTAAATCAATAGCTAAGATGAATTTCAGCTGACTGGGCAGTACCCCTGCTTTAGCACTACAGGAATTTTTACAAGCAAGAAGGAAAGACTCCCTTGAGTTGATATGGTCATACAAGTATACTTTTGGACACAAAATATATTATGTTAGGAAGGTGTAGAGACCCAAATGGAAATTTAGCACCATGCACTGAGCAAGGTAGACCCTGAACTGTACCTGTAGACACAGCTTCGACTCCTAGGAGAATTCCGGATCGGTACCCTCCAGTTAGGCCCCAGCGTGGCATATAAACGACCCCTGTTTGTGAATGCAAATATCTGATGAGGGAAATTCTAGTCTGAGACTTCAAGAGTTAAAGTTTGGTAAACATGACAGAGATAGTTCCCAATCTTTTCAGGTCCATGTGCAGAAAGACACACTATCTTTACAATGCTTTATTTGAAGAAGTTTGCCATTTTTCCCTAACTAATCAGTAATTTGATAAAAGTAACTATTGATTTAGGGCTTACCTAGATTAGGAATTATTTGTGAATTTCTTAGCTAAGTCTGTAGGGTGCTCAGCGAGTGTACATGAAGACTAACTCACCTTTCAAGCCCTGATGGCAGCTCCTCACTAAATTCTGAGCTTTCACTGCTATCTAGAAAGAGAGTAGTACAGAGAAGGAATAAGAAAACCACCCAAGGGAAAATACAAAGCCAGCGTATTGCTTACTCAAATAATTTTTCAAAGTTGAAGTCTTTAGAGTTCACGGTAAAATCTAAAATTGAAAGAGACTGACATAAGCCTTCCCATTTATAGTATTGCACTGATGATAGTATCTCATTGCTATTGCTGTGTTTAAATACCAGACGTCTACATGTTACTCTATGTTTCAGTATGCTGCTTATCCTTCAGAAGCTGAGCACTTCAGTAACACAAAATCCAGTTACTCTGTAAGACCATATTTCTACCACAACATCTATAAGTCAATTAACGTTATTAGACATGATATCACCGTTGTTTTTCAAGAAGTACCAGAGGATATGCCAGCTGCATGCTGCTGCTAGAAGCCATAACAAATCAATATGATGGTATTCACAGCGACAGTCTCCATTTCTCCTCCAAGCCCATGATTTGTCTCTCCTTTCCTGGCACAGATATTTAGCTCAGTTTTAACTTGACCAGAGCTGATCCCCTAATGTTCAGTATAGCACAGTTTGCTCTGCTTGTATTTTCAGATGTTCAAATATCATCTCAGTATCAAACTCCTCTCAGTCAAGTAACCTGCTAGCCTCCACAGTCTGTTTACTACTCTAGAAGCCTGAATTACTTAAAAGCTGACTTCCTCTTGCTCAGAACACAGAGTCTAGATCACTTTTTAAAAATTATAATTACTTTATTAATTATAATACCATAATGTAATTGTCATCATCCTAATTTCCAAATTCATTTTATGTTTCTTTTGAAATCTCAGAGAGCACAGCTAAACTATTCTCCCATCTTCTAAAACATACCATTAAAGTTTTCTTTGTGAAAAAGGTAGCTTTCAAAATATATATCCACTTTTCAGTAGCACTTTTTTTTTCCCCTAGTGAAAGTTGAAAAACACTCTGTGTCACATAAAGAGCACATAGAAAATCCATCTTCCTTCTTGCCACTTTTACCAGAACCATCAGTAGGTGACTGCGGAAAGCTGAGATAAAGTTGACTCAGTAGCTGAGTAGCAGTTCTGATCTACTTTCTTCCATGAAAGGGACCAGTCTTTGCATGAGAGCTAATGATCTTCCTAATTCTGTGAGTTTCTATAGCACTGGGACAGAAAAGCAGGAATGTCAGGCTCCCCACCCAGACTCTACCTATGGAGACGCCGTTGATGAAGAGTGAACTGAGCGGGTGGCTGCGAGCTGGGCTGTGAGACTCTAGCACGCTGTCATCCAGGAGGTGGCGTGGCTTCTCTGTCGGGAATGTTGCACTTTTGCTCTCCACGACGCTGAACTGACACATCATGCTGGAAAATTTGAGAGAAAAATGCAAAACAGCCTTATGTCATCTAACAGCAAGCTTGGCTATGGATCCTTCCATTCAGACATTGCCTTATTAATAGGTTATTAAGTATCAGGCAATTAAATGGTACTGTTACATCTTCCCTCTGCTGTACATACGCTCCTTGACTAGAAAAACAAGTTTCAGACTTTTCGTGGTCTTTGTAAGTAACAATTATTCAATTTATGTAAGTGGGAAGTTTTTTGACTTCTCTCGTACAAAACCTGAACATGCTCGTGGAGACAGAGGTAGAAAACCAGAAAAAGCAGCTCCCAGCTACGCCACTGTTTAGTGGTCTTTCACTAACAAACACATCAACAGTATGACATTAGACAAGGCATGTGAATTTCTTTTTCCCTAAACTGTTAATTGTGAAATATGGGAGATACTGAAACCCTAAATGGGGAGCAAGTTCTCTCAGCTGGGAAAATGGTAAAGAAAAAACAGTGCAAAAGGTTACAACTCTCCTAAATGACCAGGTATGCCAAGAAGCTAGTAAGTTTCCTTGGATGCATTAGCATGATGTTTAAAAAAACAAAAGAAAAAAAAAAAAAATCAGTTATGCACATCAAGAATCCACAGACCAAAGTGGATACACAGCTTTTAAGCACTGCCAAGGTCTGGCACTAGCAGAGAATAGAGTCAGCAAAAATAACAAAGTGTCAAGAGAAAACCTGGAATATACGCAGTAGAGCCTGAAGCAATTTTGCAATAATGGAAAGGACAAACACCAGAGTGTTCTGCTGCTATCTTAAACTTTTGTGACACATTAAATTGCCTGTGAGACACCCTGGAGTACTCACTTGTTTCCCAGGCTGTGACTCTTCCTGTGCCTTGGTACAGGAGGTGTAGGTAGACTTGCTGCTACTGAGGCATCAGGACACGTGGGTCTCCTGCTGAATTTCATAACTGCTGACACATCAGATGGACCTAAAATACAGAGATCATTTAATGCTGAACTGACGCAAACCACAGAAATTTCATGGGCTGGTGTATTCACCCACTGACCAAAAGGCACCATTTCTGAAGAACCGTTTCTTTTGCATTAGGGTTATGCCATCCATTTCTGTTATGAATTCATCTCTATATTTTTGAACTGTCTGGAATGAATTTTTAAAACAACTTTGCACATACTTTTAACAATGAACTCCTACAAAAAGTCTTGGCACCCTTACAACAAAGTAAGGATGCGCCAAAGTGTAATATGCAGAGCCATAAAGTCAGTTTGTAATTCGGGTGTGAGCAGGGATGCTCACACATGTTTTGAATTTTGTTCACAACATGTTGTGAATAAACTGTAAATAATCTGCTCATACTTACTCATAGCTTGAGCATTTAAGAGAAAGCAGGAGCTTTTCATGTATCTAATGGCCAGACAGATGTATTACTTCTCAATCATCTAGGTGCTCTAGAGATGTCTCACTGCAATTATTCTTCCTCTCACTTTCCAGATTTTATGAGGCCTCACAGAAAACATGGACAAGCTGTCCTTGTTCCAGATCCTTGATGCTGTTCACAAAAGGCTGTCAGTGAACTTTGCCATACAGTAGAAAACAACATGGCCTACCATCCTCAGTGAATACAAGGCTATTCTTGGCTTCACAAAAAGCAGTTGAGACTTCACTTTAAAATGCTTAGTTGTGGCATTCTAACAGAAACGGGAATAGTGGTCATGAAAGTGGCCAATATCTATCACCAGACTTGGTACAGCTCAAGTAGCAGTGAAACAAACTTCCCTCTACATTACAGGTACCACTTCTTGGAGGCTCCAGAAACCTTAACTTAGTCAGCTTCGGGCCTCTAACCTAAAACCACCTGTTAAGAGGTCAACAGAAACAGAAACTTTGTGGTGTGAAAAACCAAATACAACTATCATCAGAATCCTTACAAAAGTGTCTGGCCTTAAATTAGTTATGAACAGAAATAGAAAACAAACAAACAAATCAACTCCCAACATTCCAGGGTACAGTTTGACAACAGGATGTGAAGGTACACTTGCAACAGAAACAGTTCTGAGAGGGAGGTTAGGTAACTGAAACAGGCTCTCCAGGGAAACTGTCACAGCACCAAGCCTGTCAGAGTACAAGGAGCGTCTGGACAACACTCTTAGCAATAAGTTTTAGGTAGGCTTGTGAGGAGCAGGGAGTTGGACTTGATGATCTTTATGGGCACCTTCCCACTTGAGATATTCTATTTGTTATATAGGCCATCTCTCCCATCTCTCCCCAATCACAGAAGTTATTCACCAATTTCTTCTCCCTTGAACTGAGGATTCATGAGACACAAGAAGAAACAGGGGAACCAGTAATGAGTTTGTCCTAGTAAGGGGCAAAAATAATATAAATAGATGCAAGGTGCTTTACTGTCCATACCCACTCTGACATATAGGCTTATATCAAGTTATATGAAATATAGGAATCAATTAAAAATTACTTTTTTTTTTTTTCACCATAGTCCAGACTCAGAAATTTCACTATGAACTGGGTCATTACTAGAAGAATTGCAAAAGTTTTTCCCCAGCAGTAAGGGGGAAAATCCCATCCATACAATGTACTGCACATTTGAGCAAACCATTCATTGTGCTGTTTAATTAACAATGAAAGCAGCCTCAAGACAAGCAGAAAGAGGAAACTGCTTCTAGCAGTACAGAGAGGGGAAATGAGTTCATTAGAGGAACCTTCAGTAATATCATTCATCAGATCATCAGTTTAGTGGGAGAAGAGAGAGAAAAAAGTTTGCAATCCTGTCTTCTACCTTATTCCTACATACTATCTTACATTCGACAGCATTTTTGCCTGCTTGACTTTGCAACCATCACACAATTGAGAGTCTGTGAAACAGAACAGCAGTAGCATGAGTCACTAGCATATGTGGCTTCAGAGAAGGTCTTATGCTTAAAGGCCACATGCAGTTAGAAAAAAAATAAAATGCACTTTTAATCATTACTCTGTGCAGAGATTCAACCAGAATCATACACCTGGGAGGTCAGAAGAGGGCCGAGTACAATGTTCTGCTGCAATTTCAATTAAAGTTTTATTGCATTTGGGCTGTAAGACAACATTGGAAGCTTTTTCCCTAGAGACAATAGGGTTCATCTTCCTGTTCTGCCATGGAGGCTAAGCACAAGTTAGAATATAGAAAGTATGAATCCAAGAACAATTTGGTGGTGACAAGTCCAGTGTAAAAACTGTTTGAATCCATATTGCACTATTAGGTTTGAAAATCTTGTCTGTTGCATTACTAGCAAGAACCAGCATTTCACTAGAGTCTTTTACCACAAGTTTTCATTACGAATTCTTAAAATCTATGCAGAGACAAACAAAATGCATTCAGAAGTTTCAGAAATGATTGCAAGTTCTTTTATTTGAAAACCCCTGGACTGTCTGATGAAATAGGTTCACAAAAAGTTTTCTCTATGTGCTTTTTTTGTAGTGCCTTTCCATCAGATATTTTTAAATTTGTGAAAAGGTGTTTACTACCTGCTAAGAAGCTTAAAATAGTTTGGAACTGAAACCCAGAAAGAAGACAGTGGCAGCTGAAAGGGAATTTTCCTGAAAATTATGAGCATGTATGAACAAAAGTGTAGTCCGAAACTCAGCATAAACCTCAGTGTTAATGTGGCCACTGTGAGATTACCATCACACCTTGCAATGTATTAAGTCACTACTTGTCCCTTAAGTTGGCTGCAGGATTGGTTCAGTTTTCTATTACTCTCTGTTGTGTCATTCAGTTCTTTCTCTCTAGTGACAGTACTTAAACCCGATTTATATTAAGTTATTTAAAGTGGATGACACCGAGAGCTACTGAAGCATTATGTTTAACAAAGTGTTGAAACTATGGCCTATGAAAGAGTATCCATCTCAAGGCACAGCCCTAAATGAGTACTAGCATGCTGCAGTGCTTTTTCACATAGACACTATGACACATGTCAAAGTAACTGTTAAATTTTCTAATACATACAAGTTTAAAGGTTTAAGTTTCTCACTGTGGAAAGTCACAGAGCTGAAAGCAATAAGACTGTTTTATTAATTTGATTCTAATACAACGTTCATTGAAACAAAGCATGGAGACTGCACCAAAAATACTTTCTCTAGAGAAAGAGCAGCAAAATAACAAATCATGTCCTGACACGATCAAACCATCAAAGTCAGCTTGATATGACTCTGGGTATTTTAAAGTAATTATAGGTTCAAATGTTATCACTGTCAAAACCTACCAAAAAATAAGAGATGTCTACCAACAAAAATGTTTTTTTGAGTTTTTACTCTGCAGTCCCTTTTTTTTTTTTTAAATTAGGCCCACATTTAGGAAGCATGGAGTGAAACTTGCACTAATATGAATACACCACTATTTAAAGATTGATCATGATAACTGAATTTTAGCAAGAGCTTTTATTACCTGGACAGCTTCAGACCAGAAAAAGTTTGTTAAAAAAACCCAACCTGAAACAACTGATGTGCTACACTACATCAATTACAGTAAAAGGACTGCATATCTCAGATTGAAATTAAGATTATAGAATCAGACTTCAGGTTAAAATACTGCCTGGATAAAATGAGAGGTGTCAAGGATAACAGAATTTGTGAAAATAGATAGAATTTACAACTCAAGACACAGATCCAGCCTGGCTTCCTTGCTATCATACATGGCAATCACAATTGCTTTCATTAGTCCTGTGAAAGAAGGTAATGGACTTATGCTAATTCCTAGTCAGGTGTCTTTAGTGAAGATCCTGATGACAGAAAACAGAATGCTTTGTTGGATAAGATAAAGACAAAAATATCAGCTATGCTGATATTACTGTCAGGAGTGGCTATTTTCTATGTAGTTCTGCATTGTCCTCATCGCCAAGGCAAGAGAAGGAAATATATACAGTTTGGCTCTCTTAACTCTCTGTGCTAAGGTAAAAAGAACCTGAGATTAAAAATCTTTACAAAGTCTTTGCATCTGTTCTGCTGTCAAATGTCTGTGAAGAAAAACTGTAAAGTTCAAACTTCTCTTTAGCCAGAATCTGTGCTGCAGGGTACACTCAGTTCAGCAAGAAGTCTGGGGTGCAGAGCATGTCAGCATGAGTTAGGGGGCACAGGGGAGATGACATCATTTCTGTAAAGGGGTAAGAGACAAGAGAGCCTATGCCAAGAAGGATGCCAAAGAGGGTAATTGGTGAGATACTGATGAAAACTGCAAAGACCAAAGGATGTTTATGGACATACCAGACTACTGAGCAATTAGCTGGGGAAGCTGTGCCTGATACTGCTGATAACAAAATTCCAATATTTAAATTCATTTGAGATTGAGTTACTTTGCTCCTTTTTTTCCAATAAGTGAAGTCATCTGCTACTGCTAACTCTCCTCTTTACTCTCCTGGCTCCACTCCTAGTGCATACTGTTACCATGATTGCTATTCTGTTATTTTGCCTTTCATGGAGACAAAGCACTCTTAGTAGGATTTTCCAGTCAGCTGGCATGAACAAGGGTTAGTTTGGTTTTCATTATTTCTCAGCATCATTTTCAAGACTATGCTGACATGCACAAAAATAATGTATAAAAATATTAAAACATTATTAAAAAATTGTTTGTGTTAGGGAACGTGAGACAACTTCATCAGAGTGAGCTGAGTGTTGTTCAGAGTCTGTGGCAAGAACATTTGGAAAAGTTTGCACATATCCCAGAGGATCTCACTGTTTTTTCCTTTGCATAATTTTTCCATGAATAATCCTTCAAATGTTATAAATGAATGTTACTTTTGCAATCCTTCAGCAGAACATGTGAACATTTACAGTCTCCAGAGCTTTTGAAATAAAGCAACAGGGTGAAGGAGTTACAATTCAAAATTTTTCTCCACTAAAAATCTGTCAATAAAGCAATACTAGGCATCCAAACAGAAAATGGAAAATGAGTTGCATATAATCCCAAAAAGAGTGATTTTTCAGGAAGGTAAAACAGTCTCAACTATTCATTATTTTTTGGTGAGCAGATAAGAAGTAACCAAAGTCAATGGGTGATAAGTAAAACTTTCAAATAGAAAAACCTACTTATAAAACAAAGAATAAGGAACTTAAGAAGAATTTTGTGCACAGAATCAAGAATGATGCAAAAAAAAAAAAAAAAACCTAGAATGATGGCATAGTTTTAATTTTTGGAGTATTGCTTTATAATTCAACTAAAGTCTATTAATGAACAGAACATGCCCAGAGACTTGTACGTTATGGCTGCTTATCAGACAAGAGCAAACTAAGAACAAGAATCAGAGTCTCTGGCTGCACCTCTCCACCTTCACTGCTCCCAGGAAAAAAAAAAAAAGAGAGGTGTGTTTTGGTCAGATGAATTGAACTCTGCTGGCTCTCTTTGGAAACAAAATGCAAAGTCCTCTTGCTGCAGAGGTCAGAAAGATGATTTTCGTTACTGAATTAAAGCACTCTTTTTTTTCAAAAAGACTATGAACTATTTCTCATACCGTGCCCTGGGAATGAAGGGAACATAAACAGGATTTTGTATTTCTGCCACATGATCCCTGTTGCTGTAATTAGTGTCCTATTCTAATCTCCACCTCCACTCTGTCACAGCAAAAGGTACAGATACTAAAAGTACTAAATTTCAAAATTAAATTTCAAATTACTAAAAGTAATTTGAAAACCTTTGATGTAGTCTTTGCTTTACATTCAAATTTGCATTAATAAAATCCACTAATTTAAAGGTTAATTCCAGGGGAAATAAACACTGACTTGAATGTCAATCTTTTGTCTATCAATAACAATAATTATGAAAAAGAGAACTTTCAATCACATTAGCATGTTAACTTAATACTTTTTCTTCCCAGAAAATTAAGTGTAAAAGTGACTCATGCTGGGTTGTTATCTCAGTAACCCTGCCTCCATTGCTGTTATGAAAAACCTGTGTGCATGTGTGAAGAAGTAGTTCAATCTTCTTGGACTATTCAATTCTGACCTTTTTTTTTTCTTTTTTTTCTTTTTTTCTGTAATTGCCAGAAAGGGACCAATTAAGTGACATGGACACAGAAAGGAGTTTGTTGATGTTAATATACGAAGTGTCAAAGTGTACAAAATGGCCCCTAGAGAGTTTGGCCAGTAGTACTCAACCCAATATCTCCAGGAGTAGGACTGTACAAATACGTTAATAATGAACTGAAAGAAGAAATTACAGTAGAGACAAGATCACAAGTTTAGTATAGTTAGCAAGGACAATTGCAATAGGCAACCAGACAAGAATACCAGAAATCTGAGGCACTTTTGTCTGTGCCACTCTATCAAGATCAAGTACAACTAACCATATTTCTAATGTACTTCTCACTGCACAGTAAATGCATTTGAGTATATTTCCGTCAAATGCTTCCTGAATAGTAGTGATACTTTCAATTTCAAGTGTTACTTTTATGGAATCACTAACTGTCAGCATTCGTGTTACTTACACTGCACCAGTGGAATGTGCAAAACCCTGACTTACACTTCAACAAAAATGCTGAATTTCTTGCAGCTGGATCTGCAGGGTAGTTTATTAGCTTGGATGACACCCATATTGGCAGTGAAGACATACTCACTGAGAGCATAGCTGGAGGGAAACTCTGAAGTTTGGGTTCAACAAAATCCATTAAACCAATCTACCAAAAAACCCCAACTTTTTGCAGAAATTATTTCAGGTGACTGCTCTGAAGACAGACAAAAAAACCCCAAAACAACAGAGCAGAAAAGCCCCTTGTCCTCTGGATGTTCTATATATTCTTAACATTCTGAGGGACAAATAAGTTGGTAGTTAAAATAAGCATCAGTAAACTAGGACATTAAAGAGGTTTCTTCGGTAAGGAAGTCACTGAAAGTAATAGAAAATTATAAAGTTAAAAACTGAGTATAATCATTTTCTCCCTTATAAATTTGTATTTGTTTTGACAGAATATTCTACAATTTTTGTGAAGGCTTGGTGTGCTAAGAAAAAAAACACAGCACACTAATTCTGGCTGGATTTAGTGGTTTTGACAACATGTGAATCCCACACATTTGTCTGGAATTAATTTTCTTTCAAAAATACCCAAATGAGTTGTAAAAATTTGCAGGGAAAGTATCATAAAGGAAGAAACTGGAAATAAGTCTGAAACTAAAGAACAAAGTTTTCTGGATGGCCTGTAAACTTTTGTGAAGAAAACTTCCACTTGTACCGTAAAGTAAAGAGTAAGAAAAGCAGACACTATGCGCATGAAGCAATAACCAAGTACTTCCAGGAGGATTAGACAATCCTCATTTCCACAGAACGATTGGCTGCTAAAGCACTTAGCACAAACTATTTATTAGTTACCAAAGCAACCAGTAAAACAAATGGCAAAACTAAATGTCAAACTCAGTGTTTACATGGAAAATGACATTGTGTTTTTTGAGGTTTTTTTGTTCTAAAATGGTGGGATTGCTGTACAGTTGTCACTAGTGTAGTATACCTATTTTCAGAGGGTTACAAATATGTAAACATCCCAGTCTTTCTTCCATCTGTTTTTACATTTTTAAGTCCTACATATCACATACTTACATCCAATAAATCCACTGCTTCTAATTAATTATAATAAATATTAAAAGTTATTTAGCAACTCTCAAAGCTGTATAGAACCATAATTTGGGTTGAATTTTACCCCAATAACAAAAAAGAGAATATACCTGTTTCAGATCAATTACTCCAGCTCCCTGGTAGTATGGTTACATAAAAACTCTGGTCTACTTACTTTCTTCTCAAAAATTATACCAAGACCTACTTGGAAAAAAAAGGAGGGGATGAGGGTCCATCCCTGACTATTGCATAATGAAAACCGAAAATAAGGGCTGCCCACAGCTGAGGCCTGGCTGCTGCTAAAAATAATTTCTAAATGCTAATTTTAATGAAGGGGTTCGTTAAAAAAAAAAAAATAAAAAAATCACAGAACCACAAAGACCAGTCTTTGAGTCACTCAGTATGAGATCTAATTTTCTGGATATAGTAACTATTTTAACATTATTTATCTTTTTACATTGTTATCTAAGACAGAAAAAACATGGTATATTTCAGAGAATGAGCAACCATTTTCTATATTAGGATTAGCACTGTGGTCTGGACTTTTCAAAATAACATTAATGTGATAAAGAACATGCATGCATTTTTCTATACTGAGATGCACTTTGTGTGCAAATTCTAAGGAACTTCAGCTGCTGAGAAAGCTAACTTACTTACCATATATTACATCTTTTTTTCTCTTTTGTTCTGGGAAAATGTATCGAGCTATACCTTCCAAAACAATCTAATAGCTGTACTATAAATGCTGGGCACCTCTTAGCCAACACTGCAGGAACACAGATGGTTTTTACAGCTAATTCAACTGGAAACTGTGAACAGTTACCATTCTATAAACTCTCTAGCTACTCACTCTCTCTAACATTCACAAGGCAGAATGAACAGACTTAAGTTGCTGCCAAGGAAGTTGTGTGAATCACACAGTTCCTGAAAGCATACAATTAAACAGTTTAAAGCTCCTTTTTAAATACTACTTGCAAGAGACAAGAATCTGCAGCCTTACAGAAGGCATAAAATCTTCCTGTGAAAGCACTATTCACAATTATATATGCATTGGTAATTAAATGAGACCATCTTTGCCACTAATATACAAAACATAGCTTGTTGTGAGACATTCGCTGTAATCAGATGTCTGCCTCCTGTCTGACTTTACGGGAAAACCAGTTGGCAACCGAAGTGGAAAATGGACACGTGGTTTTCTCCTGTACTTTGCAAGCAGAAATATTGAAGGATTTAACTTGGTATTTTGAGCCTCACACTCATAAAGATACTTTAAGGGGAAAAAAAGAAACCCACAGTATGTCTAGCTAAAGTAAACTATTTTCTTTTGAAAGAGAGAAAACTGAAGTCAGGTAGAAGATAAAGTCACAATGATGAGTAGGAAAATTCATTTCCATGATTAACACAAGTGATTATACTTCAGGACATGAAGACTATTCCCTGCACATAAGCCCATTACAGACTTTGAAATTATTACCATGATATTGAGCTTTTTCTCCATATTTGGAAACATGTGGCAACCTGCAAGAAGGCAGCACACCACATGCAGAACTCAACTAGACTTATTGCTATTAGTAACATATTAACTTTTTGACTATCAAAAGAATTGAACTGATGACTGCCCTTATGAGACAAGAATCTTTATTCTACCTGAAAAATCATTATATTCAGACTCTTATGCCTTAAACTATTGACCAGAACATTAAACTACTCCCTAAACTATTTTGAGATCACCTCATATCATTATAGCTTGCTGACTGCAAAGGATTTACTCCTGGCACAATGGCTGAAGTGGAAATAATGTCAAACTATAGTTTGAATCCAAATAAAGTTGACCTGAATACCTCTGAATATGCTATTTTTAATTCTCCATGATCAAACATCTCATTATTGATATATAGGTATTTTAGCTGAGAATTATTCAGGACTAACATATGGCTATATTTCTTTTTATTAATGTTGTGAAATAAACAATAATTATTGCCTCCATGGTGAATCAGATTTCAATTTGAATTCATGCTACCTCCAGGATTTTTTTTTTAATTTTATTTTTTCTTTTAGAAACTACATCTGATTCCCTTCAATAATACTTTTGCAGCCACATAGATGCTGGCCACTGAAAAAGTAATGAAAAATTCCTAGTGAAACGTTAACATCAAACCCCTAGTGTAAAGCATTTAAATGTGAGCAATACAAAGTGAAAGCCAGAAAACAAGTAAGTTCACTCGTATGTCTTCTTTACATACGTAAAATATAAACATATGAGAGGCAATGTCTTAGTTTTAAGTATGAAAAAACAAACTCTCACGAAAGCAAAATCAAATATTACATGATGTAGTAAGTTGACCTTGACTGCCTGCCAGGTGCCCACCAAGCTGCTCTATCACTCCCCCTCCTACACAGGACAGGGGGAGAAAATAAGATAAAAACCCCCAAACAAACTCATGAGTCAAGATAAAGTCAGCTTAATAAAGAAAACCAAAGGCTGTGTGCGGAAGCAAAGGAAAACAAAAAAGACTTTATCTTCTACTTCCCATCAGCAGGCATTGTCCAGCCACTGCCTGGGAAGAAGGGCAGAAGAACTTGCAGCAGTTGCTTTGGAAAACAAATACCTTAATAACAAATGCCCCCTTTCCCCACCTTTCTCTTAGCTTTTACTGGTGAGCACATCACGTGGTACCAAATATCTCTTTGGTCATTTTGACTATGCCCCCTCCCAATCTCTTGCCCAACCCCAAACCACTGGGGGTTTGTCCCAGATTTATGTCTTAGTTCACACACAAACTTGAAAGGATAATTTCTTGTTATTTGCTGCATTGATTCATTTGTACTGAAAGAGCGATCCTCCTTCTTCACTTAAATAGTTATGAAAATGTAATCATGTGTACACACAAAAAACCAAACCAAAACAAAAAAATCCATAGAATCTAATTTCTGTGCCAATGCTAACACCCTGTGTTATCTCTCAAACTGCCATTGTTTATATACAAATCAGCAATCTTTATCGATGACTCATGCTGCTGGTAACACCTCTGAAATACCAGATCTGGCTTCTAGACAAAGAAGCCCACAGCAATACTACTAGGAATAGTGATCCCTCAGGAGACTCTGATCTAGAATAATAAAATTGTTCTGGTTGGAACAGACCTTCAAGATCATCAGGTCCAACTGCTAACCCAGAACTGTCAGGTCACCACTAAGTTACGTCCCTGAACACCACATCTACACGTCTTTTAAATACCTCTGTGGGTGGGGACTCCACCACTTCCCTGGGCAGCCTATTCCAGGGCTTCCTCTTCTGGGGAAGAAATTGTTCCTAATATCCAATCTAAACATCCCCTGGCACAACCTGAGACCACTTTCTCTTGTCCTATTGCTTGCTACATGGGAGAAGAGACTGACCACCACCTTGCTACAACCTCTCTTCAGGTAGTTGTAGAGTGGTAACATCTCCTCTGAGCCTCCCTTTCATACTAAACAACACCAGTTCCCTCAGCTGCTCCTCACAAGACTTATTCTCTAGATCCTTCACCAGCTTTGTTGCCCTTCTCCGGACAGGCTCCAGCCCCTCGATGTCCTTCTTGGAGTGAGAGGCCCAAAACTGAACATGGTATTCAAGATGCAGCCTCACCACTGCCAAGCACAGGGGGATGATTGTTGCATAGTCCTGCTGGCCACACCATTTCTGATATAAGCCAGGATTCTGGTGGTGTTTTTGGCCTCCTGGACACACTGCTAGCTCGCATTCAGACAGCCACTTGTCAACCAGACCCCCTAGGTCCATTTCTGATGGGCATCTTTCCAACCATTCCTCCCCAAGCCTGGAGCACTGCAGAGGGTTGTTGTGACCCAAATTCAGGATCTGACACTTGGCCTTGTTGAACCTCATCCCACTGGCCTTAGTCCATCGATCCAGCCTGTCCATATCCCTCTGTAGACCCTCCCTACCCTCAGGCAGATCAACGCACCCACCTAACTTGACCAAGAGTGCCCTCTATCAATAACCTGGACAAGGGGATCAAGATATTAAACAGAACTGGCCAAAATACTGAGCCCTGGGGAATGCCACTTGTGACTGGCCGCCAACTGGATTTAACTTCGTTCACCACCGCTCTCTGGCAAGCCAGAAGATAGTTTTTTATCCAGCAAAGCATACACCCATCCGAACCATGAGCAGCCAGTTTCTCCAGGAGAATGCTGTGGGAAATGGTGTCAAAAGGTATGGTAACAAGGCTAGTGGAGGACTTGGTATCAATACTGACAACCTTGGCTATTTGCACTGATCAATTCCAGGGATTCATTTTAGACTTATTGTGCTATAGCTGGGTTTTTAATCTCAGCAGAGGAAAGTCCAATAGGTTTTATATTACCTATTAAAAATATGAAACTGACTAATAAATCATCTTATAAACACTCTGCTTTGCCATCCAGGTAAACCTGTTCTCCAGAAAGGCAAATAATAGTACCTCCTTTCTCTATGATCTCTGCAAATTAAGACTTAGTTCTTAAATCAAACTGTTTTCCTTCACTTAAGATCAATGGATTTGTTTTGCCTAGTCAAATGAATGCTGATAAGTATGAAATCAATCTTGATATATGGAATATAATTTGTTACTGCGAGAACCTCCAAGGGTAAATAGCAAATGAAGAAAGTTAGTTAAGACAAAGGACAGTGATAACCCAAGTCCAAGCCGGCTATATAGAAAATTGCAGTAAAAATCAGGTCTTTTACAACTATCAGAGCAGTGATGTTCTGGACTAAGGGTGTTCTGAACCTTGGTATTCATGGAAAGGGATCAATTGTCTGACAGTCCTTACAGGATAATTTTGTAATTGCAACAAAAGCCCATATTTGAAACTGATTAATTCCTCCAAAGCTCTCTCATATGAAAGGTGTTTTTCCAATTCAGTGGGGAATTTATGTAATTAAAATTATTTCCTTACTCAGCTTTTCAAATTAAGATTTATACCTGCAAGATCTTCTTTGGAGGAAACCAGACGAGGAGAGCTGTTACCTGGCTCAATTCTTAAAGATAATCTGGAAAAAGAAGTTTTTACAGATATTAACAAAAAAAATTCTCAATAAAAGTTGAAAGAAACTGAAGAAAGTAATTATTTTGGCAGTGGTAAGCAGGAATCTTACTTTGTTGGAAGTGTAGTTATTTATTTTTTTATATAACAAAACAGTAATTTTCTAAAAGTAAATCACTACCTGCTAGGTCCAGGAAAGAAACTGTGAGGGAAGTCTATGAAAACAGAAATGGAAATAGAAACTCTCTATCAGTGTAAAAATGTTAAGTTCATATAGTCTTTCACCTGAAAAAAAAAAGCTTCCAAAAGTTAGTAAATTTAGACACAAATCTAATAGCAAGCATTTGATTCCCTCTATGCATGAAAAGTGAATTTATACTGTTACCATGTGATCACATGCATTCAGAAATATCTATTTAGAAATATTAGTTACTATGATTTACAGAAAAGGAGCATAAGTGGGTAAAGTGACCAACACTTAATAGTAAAAGAAGATAATTAGAAGGAAGTTATAATATTATATGCACCTCTGCCTCACTCCATATATTTTACGATTCACTCACTGTTGCCTTATCGTGGCACTCCAACATATCTTCCAGTGCCTATGACTTTGGCCATCCCTCAAGTTTACGCACTCTTAACTTGACATTCATGGGTCCTTTGTTCTGTACCAGTTTGACAAGAAAAGTATGGAGGACCACAACGTTAAGTAAATTTTAATGGAATAGCCATAAACCCAAAGGAAATTAATGCTGTCATTGCACAGCATTAAACACACAAGAGTTGTGAAGCTTTCAGGATACAGGCTGCAGTGCTTGGCTGTGCACAAACACCAATGAAAGTCTTTTTAACTTTAGATGAAAACATGTAAAGGGGAGGGGGGACAGGAACCCATGACAGCATTTCAAAATAACACATGACTTAACTGTGACTTAACTATCACTTTCCTTCCTACCTTGTCTTTCATGTACACAGAGTTTTATGTGTTTTACCTTTCTGTCAACTTAATTAGCTTACTATGTATCAAGCTTGAAGACCAAGTAGAACTCTTACACTTCTGGAAAAAAAGCACAGGTGAAATACTGCCTACGAATATGCACATAAGGGAAAGTGCCATGACCTGCTATCAGATTTAAGGCAAGAACATTCTTATACCTTCTTTAGCGGTCAAAATATGTGGTAAAAGCAAGTAAGATCAAATTCCATGCAACTACTTGCACTATAGCATTTTTTTTTCTGTCTATTGAAAAATATTCCTGTAAAGAAAAGGGGAATATAACAGCAGAAATTAAGACCTAACACCTTTATGTTTTTAACACCGTTTCAGAAAGAGGAATGGTATCATTATGCAGTCAAGAAAGCACCCACAGTGTGTGATGCACTTAAAATTCACTGACAGAGCAATAGTGAGTCTTCAGTACTATAAAATGAGATTACATCGCTCCACTGGACATCGCTAGATGTCAAGATAGATAATGCTGATTATCTGTTTGGTTATCGTAAAGTACATTCTGAAATCTTAGTCCTTGGAAAGTCTCTGACAATTTGGTCACTGACTTCAACAATGCTTGAATTTTGCAATGCTTTCAAAATAACAAAAATTCAATTTAGCTATTCAACTTAAGAAAATACAGTATATATTAAAAGAGCAACAAATAAATATGAGCCTAAATTGGAGTTTCGGTATGTCAGGCTGACATATTTAACAAAATATTTAAAATGAACTGTGAGAAAAGGGAATATACTCTGACAATGAGATGTCATTCCTGCAACACCTTCTCTCCTCTTCCTTCTCTTCCCTAGAAGACTGGAAAGAATCAAAACTACTTTTATTTCAAGGAAGAGATACTGATAGTCAGTACAGTTTCAACCAGTCTTAGCATGTTCGTCACCCAAATTAATTTTTGCAATTCCTCTGACACTGCATTTTCTACTGAGAAGTAGCACAGGTTACATACATGCACATATGTGCTCATCTGCTCTCACCTTGCTACACGTGCATATACTTATGCCAACAGCATGAGCAATGTCTCACAAACAGCACTCTCAGAGCCAGAGTCTTTGGCCCCTCGCAGGCTTACTGTTATATTATCAATAGATCTGTGCAGACTGACACTTGATGTGCTTACAACCAAGATTCATATCCATCACATGGACCTCTGTGCCTACCTAGTCTTAAAACAACACTCTACTACTGAGTGCCACCATGTAGTTCATTTAAGAGGAACCTGTCTGATAAGCAGGAAAAGAGGAATCTAAAATAATGCAGAAAATAAAACAGGTAGCCAGTCTTGAACATATAGTTCTGTTTCATGGGAGTATGCTCTCCAGTACAGGATGGAATTACTACTAGGATAGTAAAGCTACTTTTACTCAGTTCTCCTAATATTAAGCAAGTGAATGAAGACAGAGAATAGCCTTGCATGAACAAGAAATGTAGCTGCTCCATAGAAGGTTGAACAAAACTTCATCTTTCTTGAGAAAAGAAAGATCTAAGTTGTGATAAAGCAGTGCAGTTCAAAGCTGTCATTCAGGGCATTTTGACCAGTATTTGCGTACAAAGAAAAATGGGTCTGACATATCTGGAATATTATGGGCTGCCTGTGTAGCACTTAAACAGTAGGTCCAACAGTTTCTGGAAGCTTCACTGTCCCTGAGGATGTCCTGTGGAAGATGCAGCCAAGTAACAACTTTTAACAATATTTATCCATATGGCCACCAGATCATGAGAAATCTCAGACTACCAGTGAAGGTCTTCCCCTACTCCTGACTTTGACAATAATTCTGGGTGGAAAAGGTCCAAGGAATATAGTTGCCTGGGTGGCATGGACCCAGGTTCACTATTATAAGTACTAATATTTTAAGCACCTGTCATACAATTCCTGTTACCGTAAGACTAAAACCAATATGGTATAGCTGGCAATTTTATAGCACCATCCTTGTTAGGAGTCGGTATAATGTTTTAATTGCCTATTAATTTCTCCTGGATGATTTCCCATAGCATTCTGCCTATATGAACCTGAACTGGAACTGATTTTTCTGGAAATCAACTTACTAGTATATTGGAATATCAGTGTCTTGCCTATTACGCTCTGAAAAACTGAATTTTATGTGTAGATAGCAGCCTACAAAATGGGATTCCAATCCTGATTGTCCTGTCCAAAAACATTGTAATACAAGTAATAGCTTTCAAACTGGCTTTACTCAAAGAACAACTGTGGAGAATACCAAGCCAAATTCAGACCAAGAACAACTGTGAACAATACTTGGTCTGACTTAATGATACCAAAAGGTCAGCCAAAAAAATTGTTTTGGAACTGTTGCAAGACATGGCAGGTTAGGAAAGGATGCATGGTGCCGCAACATCTGGATAGCAGTGTCTAACTCAGGGAAAAACTGCATACCTGGGGACAAGCACTCTCCTCAGACCACTTCTTATACTTAAGAAGGAGGAGGAAGATGCTGCAGCAGCTGCATCATGGTATCTCTGAAGCACATTGGCTGCCACTAATGTTCCGAGATAATGAATAGCAATAGATTTTGGGTAAAACTGGAAGGTATTCTAATGCTTTAGGTCCTATTTTTGCTCCCTTTGCTCTCAGCTTCTGCTGAGAACAGTATATGGGCTGAGAATGAAAGATCTATTATTTTTAGGATATGACATCATTGTCAGGGGTTTTCTGGAGTGTTCCTACTTGCTGACAAGCACAAATCTAAAGCAAGCAATTGGGCTGGCACAAAAATATTGTAGAGAAAAGCTTTGTTTATATAAAGCAGCTGCCAATTTTTCCCTTTCAGTGTAACTGAGGTTCTTATTTGGCAAAATGTGTGTTGGGATCCTGCCAATACATTTTAGGGCAACTATCTAAGCTTCTCTCCCTGACAGCCTGGTACTGAGATAGTTCTGTTCTCCCTGCCAAAGATCAAGCATGCATCTCTTCAGAGTGCACTAATGCTGTTCCTGGCTCAAAAAGAGCGGGAGAGTGGGAGAGGAGTGGGAGAAGATTCTTTCCCATCATAAAACTTAGCACTCTTTGCCTTTAAGGCTTACAGTGTCTTCTGGCATGGGACCAGAAAATGCTATGATACTGAAGATCCATTTGGGAAAACTGAGAGGAAAATGTGAAATCAAAATATTCAAAACAAAATCCAAAACCTTTTTATCAAATACAAAGATGGAAGAGGAATGAGAGTTCTCTTTAAAGGTAAATGCAATGAATTTTGATGAATACAGACCTTAAATTAAAGCTTTATTCTGACAAAACAAACATGGTAGAAAAAGACGAGTTCTCCAGTGTATATAAACTGCAGCAACTTTTCTAGGCTAAGAATCAAACCTTTCCATCTTTTTAATACCTCTTGTGACTTGCAGTTGTGTTTTTTCTTGCCATAATGAAGCCTAGAAAGAAAACTTCTAAATTTGATTGAAATATTCTCACAAATAACAAAATCAAAAGAAAAAGTACTAAATGATCTTTAAGATACATCACATACCTTCCAGCATTAAGATATTACAGTTCAGAAAAGTTATGGTACATACAATGTTAACATTGATGCATCAGCAGGAATCTCCATCTAAAAATCAAAATGAGCAATATGGCCAATTTCTTGAATCCAATCCAGGGGCTATAAAACCTTTACTAACTACAATTCTTCCATAGTAATTTACTAGTTACTACTCAGTTTAATTTTGCTCTATGTCTGTGACTTTAATGAAGCATGGAAGTATGTGTAAACTTAGTAAATAATGACCATTTGTTAAATTTTCACACTAAGATTTAAATCTCAGACTATCCTTAATGCAAGTCTTGGACTGGTATGTGCAATGCTAATGTTCATCCCGCATCTGTTGCACAATGCATCTCTATTTATGAAACATATATGATGTCATGAGACTGAGAAAAGAAGAACATAAGCATTCTATCATGAGTACTCTGTCAGCAATTCTAATTCCATCACACAGATAATTTTTGCTATAAAAACACCATACAAGCACATTCACATTTTCTAAATAATTTTCCTGCAGAAACTTGACTATTCTTAGTATCTGCGATCAACCAGACACAAAAGCACAAACCTATCAAACCAAAGCCAAGTATGATCTTTTGCAGTGAACTACGCAATGCTGGTTCGGCTTCTTTTGCTGAAGTTTACCCTCAGCGAGAGAACAAATTTTGGACATTTTCCTTCTATTTGAACTATGTCCTGATAATACTTGGAGAAGTTTCCAAAATAATACTTGGTCTGATTTGTTTTAGTTATTCTCTCAGGAAAAGCAAAGTTCCACACACAATCATCACAAGAATCCGTATCTACAGATTTGACTGAGGAAGAGTACTGTATGCAGAGTGGCCTGAACTGGAGCTAAGGGGAACAGCTTTGGCAGCTGGAATTATCACCTACTGCAGTTATGTTCAAAATTGAAATGACAAACCTCATGACTCATGTTACGCTCAAACATGTGGTTATGTGTCTCTGTTACAGTGACACCTTTTTCTCCTGAACTGTGTCAGTAGGATTTTGCATCTGTATGCCAGCAGTATCAGCTGTAACTGCAGAGAAATGTAGAATGGCTAGGGTAGGTCACTTTTCATGCTCATATGTACATGATCCATACTGGTAATACAGAGTCTTCTGTATCTGGTCTTTTCACAGACACTAAGTGGTAGCCTTCACTTCATTAACTAATCAAGTTTCAACTTAAAATTATATAATTATATGTCTCACTACTCCAATTAAGAAGCTGTTCCAGAATTCCACTACTCTGCTGATTAGTAATTATCATAGAATGGCTTAGGCTGGAAGGGACCTTAGAGATCATCTAAACCAACCCCCGTGCCATGGGCAAGGATGCCTCTCAACTAGACTAGGTTGCTCAAGTCCTCCTACAGCCTGGCTTTGAACACCTCCAGGGAGGGGCATCCACAATCTCACTGGGCAATCTATTCCAGAGTCTCACCACCTTCATACTGAAGAACTTTTTTCTAAGATCCAATTTTATCTCAACGTTTAGCTTCTAAATTTTTGTATTTGTTTATCCTTACGCTACCATTAAAATTTAGTTTAAATTGCTGTTTACCCACCCTATTTTCTCCAAGTTGCATTTATACATAGTGATTCTACCACCTAAGATTCTTCCTTTCCAGGCTAAAGCCAAATCTAGCTCATTAAATCTGGTGTTACAAGAGAGAGTTCAATCAGCTGATTACACCAGCATTTTTTTTAAACCCACTCTAAGCACGGATGGCCAGAATTGCATATAGTCCTCCACACTAGGTATCGCTAGCTCCTTTTGAACCAGTATTAATAATTTAATCTACAAAACCCTATATTTGATAGGTAGTAGAGATGAATTTGTCTTTTCATGGCTGTATTACACTTCTGACAGACATCTACTGATCAACACCATAAAATATTTTTAGAATAAATATATAACATTTGGGGTTTTGTGTCACTATCATTTTAGTCATCAAGCCATTTGATTCTTCCTTTGTGATATCCAAATCATCATCTACTTCAATGAGCTCTTTCAATGCTGTTTTATTAGCATACAGTCTAAGTACATAGAAATTCTGAAACAAAGTTCTTAAGTATTTAATAAAACTGGTAACAAGACTGGCTTTAAAGAAGTTCATTAGGAACCTTGCTCCCAAAAACATATTCTAAAAGCTTCCGTACCGCCATCATATTACTGAATACCTGGTTGCCTTGAATACTTCATGTAAATAGAGGTATTATATTTTCAATATAGCATTGCATCTACCTTGGTTATTTAAAACCTTGGCTCCTAGACTTATGATTTAATGTTCTAGTTCTCTCAGAATTATTGGCCAGAGATTATCACCTCCTTTAATTGGAGCACATTCACATATTGACCAATGTGCTCTATGGTGTCTCACTGTGTGGGTTAGCTCTTCTCCACTTCTTTTTTTGTAAACACTGCTTTAATATGCTTAACCCCTCCCAAATTGTCAGGTTTATATTTTTGTTGAACTCTTAATCAAACTAAAAGCCAAGTGATATTTTCATTAAATTCCTCCAAACCTGAAGAAAATAGTGCTTACTTATAATTGTCATCTTCCACAAATTTTTGAAGTTCTTCAATGTAACGGACAGACTTCAAATACTTTTGCACATGGGGCAGTGTTGTAAGTTGATCTGCGGAGCATTCAAACAAAAAAAGATTAACATTCGCATCATCCAAAATTAATTATTCTTTCAGATTTTTTTCTTTTTCTGGTTCTTAGGGTTATCTTAATGGAAACAGAAATTGCATCTTCCTAAAGACTAAATTAGCAAGAAATATTACATCTAAAAAGATGTTAAAGATTCCACTGAGTAAAAGTGATGCTTAGTCTGTAAAGAAAACACAGATGTATTTTATCATCATGAAAGCTAGTGGATTTTATTGTATGCTATCTCACAAGTGGAAAGGAGTTATTTGCTGCAAACCCTGCTTGAATTTTGTGCTGGTTGTTCTGTGGGAAACTAAAAGGCTGCAGCCATGGCTGTTAGTGATTCCCACATGAACATGAAGTGAAGACACTTGGTGAATTACAATGCTGAATATCAAGACAGATACTAAGTTCAGAATGACAGAAAAATCCTTTGATATATGGTGTATGGACAGAGATATACCTTGTAGTATTGAACTGAACTTTAATGCTCTCATAAGGACAACTGTTTTGAAGGCACTCATTTCAGAATATTGTTTCTTCAAGGCCATATTTTAATTTTCATTCTGATTTTAACAAAAGGATTTAAAATTAATGCATAACAATGCAGGAAGCCGCCAAAACTGTAAAAAGGAAGGGGTCAGTAAAATAATGAAGTTTCCTTATAATTCAAAATATTCAAAGACAAAATGGAACTCACAATAAGAACATGATAGCTGAATAATCTAACTATTCAGAATCATATGTCACTATGCCTAGTCCCTACATTTAAATATTTTATAATACCGAAGTTGATGACAAAGGACGGGGGCTAGATACTTAAGCACACGCAAGTAATTTCTTGCCTAATTTTCTCACAATCTAACATTTAATTTTTTTTCTCATCAAAACTCTCAAAAAATGTAGCATAAGTGTTCTGAATTTATTTAACAGTACAGCTGTTCTCAAGGTTTTCCAGCTTACTTCATGTTAAAGCAATGAAAAGTCATGCTACGTTACCAATAGTACACTGAGTACTCATCAAGACCTCAAACCAGCACATTTCTTGACATAAGGCTTCACTAACAGGTTAGAATTACAGAATCAATTTTAGAGCAAAATCTTGTTAACAAAAAGCAGCAGCACCCTCATGAGTTTCACTTCATCAACAAGTGAGGTTTGTGGAAAAGCTTAGCACACAATTTAACAACTGTTGTATAGTTTGAAATATTTGTATTTCGTTTTGTAAACATGTCATCAGGATACTAAGACAAAAATTATAATGAAATTAATACATTCTACACTCCAAATACATCATATCTACTGCAAAAGAAAGGAAGGAAAGATATTAAGATAATTCTCTCTGATTGTCTCTGGTGGAAGCAAAATATAACCCAAATGCAAGAATTTCATTTGTAGTCCACATGTAGCAGCAAGCTCTGCACAACTTCTGTTATAGTTCTCACAATTTAGAATATAGGCTTATTTGCCTAATTTACTGGTAAGATTGAAACTGCACAGAAGTGGAAGCTACATCACTTTAACTAGAGTTCAACTCTACTAGTGTTTGCCTCTTGTGCTGCCTTTAGGCCAAAAGCATTTTCACAATGTTGTATTAAAGAAATTTTAGTTAAGGCTTAATAGGTATAACAAAATTTACCAACCATAGTTACAGGAGACTTGGAGATCAGCTATTATTCGGAGAATATTGTTCATTTGATTGGATCTTTGTTCATTCTCCATAATGCTGCCTGAAGCAGGATATGCAGAATCAATGTAGATTAAATCCAAGAGATAAATTCCTGAAACAAACAAATCAATCAACCAACTGATCTAGTGCTTCAAACGGAAAAAGTTGCATAATTTTTAACAGATATGAGAGCCAGCCACTATTTACCCCAACAAGGTATGAGCTCATTAAACAAGGGAGAGCTTGCAATTTGCATGTTGAAAAATTTCATAATTAGTGCTTGAGTTCTATGGCACCTCTTAAAAAAGGACAGAAAAGACTTACATTGGCTAGCGTCTACTGTGAGCAGTTTGCAGGATCATAACAAGGACACTATAAAAAGAGAGAGTGACAGCTGCCACAAACCACTGATGACAGTACAGGCAGTCTGCATGGAGCTGACAGCAAGCACAACAGCTCTGGCCACAAGGAACAGAGTTCAGCACTGTGCTGCTGTGGCTTCTAGATCTGCCACTATTTACTACATTAACATACTACTGCATGTTTCAATTCAGGCTGTGTGCTGCATTTGCTAGAATACAAGAGGAAATGATAATTAGGTTTCAATTACATGATGAAGAAAAGTATTTTATTTATTATTTTCTTAACTGAAAAAATGGCAGTTATTTGTCTAGGCCCAGATCTCTCAGTCAATACAGAAAGATGGTGTTTATTGTAGCCAAAAAAAGTAGCCAAAAATGCTGCTTGTTTTTATTTGTATCACACTTGTCCAAAGCACTGGCTGACTAGACCAAATGTAATTTCTGGTTGGTAAAGAAGCATATTATATACAAAAGTCATGTGTTGCAAGATGGCAGTTATCTTCCTCACCAAAAATATACCTATATGCAATGTTGGCAGGAAGGTATTTTGCAGAGTTAGTCTCTGTTGTATAGTATTTTTACCCTTACAAGTCATGTAAGAAAGCAAAAGGCATGCTTAAGGCGGAAATTAATTCAAGATACAGCATAACATTTCTTGCATGGTACCCAACTGCTTTTCATCAACACATGCCATTCAGTTTCACACATACCATTATGATTTGTAGTGGGCTTCTTTTACAGCTCTAGGACAGTTAGGAAGCAGTTGCAAATGAAGGGAAAAGTACCAGGAAGTACATAAAATATACAATCATCAAGTCTGAGAAAACAGTCATCACTGAGATTGCCTAGAAAGTTTTACCTTTTAACTGGAAAACTGAAAGATAATTCTGCAGCACAGTCTTGCCATAGTCATGAAAGCATAATGCAAGCCTTGTCTATTTACTTCAGAAACTAATTGAATGCATTTAAATGAAGATGAGGAAGAGTAACACACTGTGAGGATACTGTAAGCAGTCTTAGTATTTGAATTGTATAAAGGCAGAGGAGGAGTACAGAGGCTCTGAGCGCATGTGTAAAATGAATTTATTTTAAGATTTCTATTTTTGCTCTCTTTTGATCAAGCCTCGGGTGCAGGTCATAAGAAGGAACAAAGTCATCATGCGCAGTACTTCATCTGTTTAGGAAATGGAATAATTAGTCTGCTGAGGCAGAGTTATAACAATACACTTCATCATCTCCAGTGTGTCCTTGGCCACATAAATGCTGTCACTAAGACCTCCTGAAGTAAGTGAAGGCAATCACTGTATAACGGAGAATCGTTGCTCTTTTGCCTCTTCATGGAGCCATGCAACAGCCAGACATACCCAAACTAGACAATACAAGGAAGAAAGTGCAGCTTCATCCATTCTTAAGCCGGGTTTTTGGGGTTTTTTTTAATCTAAAAAAAATCCTGTAACTGCACACTCAATTTCCAAGAAATAAAAAGTGTTCAAATTTGTAATGGTATAACTTTGAACACACGCTTACAAGCAATGTATACAAAATCTATACAAACACAAAGCCAGCAGTGATAAATAGTAATGAGGTGGATGCAACTCAAATACTGTAATACAACTTGCAGTAGAAATCTTTTATATACAGTCTTCAACATTCTTACTTCTACTGATAAAACAATGTACAAATCCTTTTCTGCTGGATGTACATTTCAAAGAGGAATCACAGTTTATACAGTGAACTTAGAGCAAAATATAACTAAGTTCTAGCAGGATTAAATCAATCTTTTTGCATCTCACAACTCACGAATTAAAAAAAACCAAACAACCACAAACAAACAAAAAAACCACCAAAAAACCTGTGCACAATGATGTGTGACGTTTGCTATGATTCTAATAAGCACTCCTGATAGTATGAAAGTTAAGATCCACGGAGGCAGCTCAGTCCTTAATCTGATTTTTCCACATGATATAAAGACAACTACTAGCTAAAGGTGGTGACACATGAATGTTTGTTTTTTGAGTTGATACAAACATGGTCAAACTATACTTTGTAGCTACATATCAATTACCTGTTTTGAGACAAGATTCTACTAAAATCCTATGATTCTATAATGACTAGATGATCTTTAGGGTCCCTTCCAACCCTGACAATTCTATGATTCTATGATTCTATTCTTATTAATATCAATGGTATAAATACCCTCTCAAATCATACTGGTAGTTGTAAGAACTTCTTCAGTACAAAAAGTAAATTTTCCAGGACAATATACAGATGAGGATCAATGAGCAACAAAAAGAATGGAGGGAAGGGGGAAGGTCAGCATAGGTCCTGTAAATTCCATGTAGAAGTGTAAGGATATGGGCTTTCTGTAGGTAGTGGGGTGCAGGAAGAAAGAAACCAAACTGACGGATGCCAATAAAAACCTGGAACTAAATGCAACATGCTGGAAAGTAACAGAACATATTATCTTGTAAATATACAACAAGCTACACCTTTTCAACAGCATTCCTCTCCCTCCTTTCAATGCAAGAAGGATGATGAGTTTCTTATGATTTCTTTTTCTAGTGTTACCAGCCTTCATCTGGGCAGTGTCATTTTGAACTCTCCTATATAAATGAAGTGACAGTAGGAATAAATGAGAATCAGCTTATTTTTCCCAGAGGAATTGCAAAATTATTCCTTTCAGCAAAAGACTTTGAGACCTGCCTCTCACAGGAAAGGCTCGGGGTTACCACATGCCAAAGAAAACATGCAGCACTAGCTTTTCAAATCTTGGCCTACATTTGTGCTACTGTGCACTGAAAAAAGCTCTCTAAGATGTGAAGCCATCAGGATGTTTTCCAGAGGGTGAGCTCATGGGCAGCTGCTTCCACAGGCAAAACATTTTCCAGTGATACTGACTTTTCTCCATTGTTACAAGACCTAATTTTGCAGCTGGATATTGTATGCAGACAACACAGTATTCATTAGTTTATGGTATCATGGAAATAACAACACAGACTAAGGAAAAGCCAAATAATCCAGAACTAAATTTATCAATGGAAAACACTGTATAGAGAGGTCTGATTACTTTTTAATTGGCAAAAAAACCTATAATACCTACCTCTTAAACTTTTATTTCAGAGCTCAAAAAAACCCAGTAATATTACTGACAGTTTAAAGACAGGGAAACTCAAGAACAACAAAAACGTGACCTTGAAACATGGCAGTCAATGTCACCCAGATCATGGATTTTGAGTGTTTCATCCACCAGATAACAAATTCCAAGGCTAAATTTTATTGAAAAAGTATTTACAGGGAACTGTAGTGTTCAGCAGGATGCAAACCTAAGTCCGTATATTTGTGTCTTGATTCACAGTCAAGCTTCTCCTGTTACTACTTTATTCAATACTGAATGCTTCTGAGAAAGAGCAAACAGCACTGTGGCAGATAGTAAGTAAGCATACTTTGGAGTTGATGGGTACTAAAGCTGGGATGGTATTAGTTTCAACCACAGCAGCAGAAACAAATGGAAATCTGTTTTTTAAGGCATTTGCCTGGAAGTCAGAAAATCTGTGTTCAAATTTCCTATTCTGTCACAGATTTCTTTGACCTGGTCAAGTTATTGTTAACCTTTATTGCCTACGAGTTCAGAGAGAGGTATCATGTCAGTAAAAAAACATGAAAATAAATATGACCAGGAAGACTTAACAAAAATGGGTTCTAAATTCCTTATAGAAAATGTGTAATGACGTGCAGCCTGTAGAAGTAGCAGCACTATTTATTCTTAATAATTCAGAATTACAACTCTGGTTTAGGGGTTTACAACTATCTTTTACACAAGGTGTAATCCAAAACTTATGGTACCCTAAATTTGTCTCACAAATATACACTGTTGCAAAACTGATAGTAAAAAAACCCAAACAGTGCAGATAAAGACTGAAAACTTGAATCATTCCCAATTGGGTTTTTTGTTTGTTTTGTTTTTCTCCCTCCTTACTCCTTTTTATACTGGATAGAAAACTATCTTGTTAAATAGTAAGGCTAACAAATTGAAAAATAAGTGTTTAAAACTCACCACTACTGTATACTTGACATATACTTTAGTGCATAGTGCTTTGCTAAGGGTCTGTGCAATTCTGCAAATGCAAGTAAGTTAGGAAACAGCTGCTGTATGGTGTTTTTGTTAGGCAGACATTCACTGCTTTGCAACAGAGAATAATTAGCTGATGGGGAGATATTTCAGATTAGCCTCAAAACTTCAATTTATTCTTACTTAATATTTTGATTAAGTACTGTAATAATCTTCCACATTTGTTTGGTAAATTGTACTGTTACTGTGACAACGATAAATACAAGCTATAAAAGAGGAAAAAAAAAGTTTTCATGAACAAATTTAGTTTCTTACTTATCTTGTACACTTGTACTTATCTTGTACACTTTCTAAAGATATTCACAACAAGAAGCCCCCAAATGCACATATACACAAATGTCTGGGTATAGAACATTCTTTCAGCACAGTAAGCAGTGTCTACAAGACACACAGTAGCTGGCACACATAACAGAAGGAAACCTATGGAAAGTAATTATTTTCCCTTTTTTCTCCCCAGAAGTTGAATAATGACACTGGTTTGGTAGGAAAACCAAAAGAGACAAAAATATGTTTCCAATATGTAGTCAGCTCTATTTATGAAAGCCTTCCCCCACATACAGTAGTGTGGTTGTATCATACTAAATAAAGCAGAGGACAGAGAGAAAGTAACTTATCAATTAACTAAGCAGTAGAAAGCCCAAACCACTACAGTCAGCAGTCTGGAAAACCAAAGACACCATTCTTAGGAGATTAGATCATAGTCAGAAAAGCCAACAGTTTTGTGGTATCATTGGTTTCAAGAAGACTGGATATTTTCCATGGACTACAGGGCTGGAAAAAATTTTCTACAAAACCAAATGTATATGCTGGTTAACCTTGGTAGGACTTCGAGTACTCTAAAAACAAGTGAAGACAAATCCTTGCCAAGGCAACACCATGTGATTTGTAATACATATTGCCAGCACAGCGGCCAAGTGAATGGGATCAGTCCCAGGAAGGCAAAGGTGGAATTACAACCAGGTTCATCACTTTTGTCTGATGCCAGCTAGGCAGCACATGACATCAGTATCACACACATGCACAAACGCAGAACTATAATGAGGCTGAGTCAAAAAGACAAAAAATTCTCAATTAACAAGATTTGTGTAATTTTTACTTACACAGTTCCAAATCCCAAAATAGCCATTCTTGCAATTCTCTGGCATCTTCCCTTGCATATTATCAGACTAGTGATAGTGTGACTACTCACAATACCACAAAAACTTTTTTCCAAAATCACAGGTAAAAGCAATGCCTGGAAAGATGTTGCCAGTAAGTTACTAAGAGGGGAAGTTGCTCATAAGATTGCTTTCTAAACATTATTTCTTCAACGCGAAGATGAATTGAAAGATAGATTATCTGTATTTGCCAGTCTTTTTTGTTGGTTTTGTTGTTGATCTGTGAATGAATAATCATCTACATGAAATGGAAAACAATTATGGCTTCAAATCACATTAATTCTGCCTTTCAAAGAGAGTAAAGAGAAGCATCTTGAAAACAAATGAAGAATTTTCCTTATACAAATCTTTATGTAAGTAAAGGAAAAAAGTAAACTTTAAAAATAGATGCCTTGATTAAATAAGTTACCCATATATTCATTAGAGCTGATAATTTGAATTGCTTTGAAGAATTTTAATGAAGGTTAGTTCAATGAGCGTTACCAGAAATAGCTTGACATGAAAATGTGGACCACAGCTGTTTTCATGCTGAAATTGTAAACTATACAGTTACTTAACTTTTCAGCTCTTGATATGCTTGAGAATGTCTGCTTATTATTTATGCTTTCAATAGGGAGGTAGATGTAAATTTGCATATGTATATTTAACTAAGTCTCAAAACTGTTCCCCAGTGTGGCTTTATTAGAAAGGATTTAGAGTATAGGCTCTGTCTACATTTTTCTGTTAGAATAGCAAAGCTGCTTAGCAAAATCCACACTAATACTACAAATGCTAAAATATGGATTGACCTAAATCCAAAGAACTACTGAAGTAAATATCTTATTTATTGTTTCTGTTAACACAGAGAAATACATTAATGATAAAATGTCTCAAGAGAGTCACTACACAATTACAAGATAGTCCCATGGATGGCCATCTGACTACAGGGTTGGAAAACTGGTCATAGGAAGAAAACTTAAAGGAATTGGGTTTTTTCAGCCTAGAGAAGTGAAGGTACAGGAAGGGGATCTAACCAGTCTTCCAGTACCTAAAAAGCAGTTCTAGAGAAGATAGAAACACTCTCTTGAGAGTGATACACAGCAGCAGAAGAGGTATTTCAAGAAACTGTCTTCTTGTCAGTAGAAATTCTTCACTGTGAGAGTAATTAAATACTGGAATAGGTTCCGAAGAGGAGGTGCACAGCTTCCCTTGCTGGAAACAGTCAAGACTTGGCTTGATAAGACCCTGGATAACCTAACCTATGGCCCTGCTTTCAACAAAAGGTTGAACCAGATGATCTCCAGGGCTCCCTTCCAGCCACAACTCTTATTCTATGATAAACATGATAAACATGCAAGCCTATGCCTACAGATCTCTTATTGTAAGAGAGTTTGGAGTACAGCAGTTATATGGACTAATTTGTTGTAGGAAAGCTATGCATGTACAAGCAGACAACTGACACCGATTAACTGTGAACAAAGCAAGCACATGAAGCAATCTCTTATTGTGAGATATAAGCAAAACTAACCTTATAAAAATGTACAGGTTGAGAGAGCACCTTATTTTGGCTCAATCTCAGCAACATCAATAACAAATTTAAAACCTGATGTTGGTAGGATACAAATTTAAATAGGTTAGCTCTAAAGCTAAACTATTAATAATTATTTTGATTAGAAATAATCAACACAAACATTGTACCTGAAACAGTGTTATACTGAGCAAAAAAAAGCACAGTGTGCATAGCATGCAAGGCTGAAGTACTTTTTGACTTGAAATATCAGCCAAAATCTCACAGATGTTCTGAACCAGGCTGTTTTCTATATCTTATGCAATTTCATAACTGAATCAAACTAACTTCTGCTCATGCCAATAATCATGCATATTCTTAGTATACAACCATCAATTTCTCTTTTCTGGTCTCAGAACCAGAAAAACAGTACTGGAGGGCCACATCAACACTCTGGTCTTGTCTGTACCTGGAAAGCATAGACAAACTTTTCTGGAATATTTACTCTGGAACAGATAGTCTATTACAGGCTCAGCATTCCTCAGGAATGATCACATCCAAATTGAGACATTCACTGGAATAACTACTTCATTAAGTTTTCAGTGCAGACAGCATTCACCTGAATAACACTTAGGGATCATTCAGGCAAACGTATTTCATGGGTTCAAAAACTGTGTCGATGTAACACATATGCATAGAGTAACTTTAATATACAACTCTACCTCCACTAATCAAACACAATCCCCCAAATAATTAAATAATTGTAGTGAACATTCTGCGAGTTATTTTACTTCACAGCAAACAAGATGATGTAATTGCAAACAACAAATGGTACTGCATACAATTAATAAAAAAAAAAAAGTTAAAATGGTTGTAGTCTGTTACCTCTGTCAAAACACGGTCTAAATATCAGTTTGTAGCAGTATTTCAAAAAAGACAATACCTTCATAAACTCTTAAAATATTAGTGCCAACTGACACAGTAATAGCAAATGCATTTTTTTAAATAGGTAACAACAGTAATGGAAACTGCACTGTCATTATCATATTTTGTGCATGAGAACAGAAGCAGTTCCACTCAGAAGCAACAGCTTTAACAACAGGATATAATGAGCAACTTACACTGCTGCTAAACAAGTCCCTTAAAAGGTATGAGCATCTTTCAAATCAAACATCCAGTCAACAAAAATCAAAATTCCAGCACATCTTTTAATTCTACCCTCTGCCAAGAGCATCTCCTATACTGCCCCGTTTCTTCTGCCTCCTATACCTAATAATAATTAAAAAAACCCAAAAACAAAACCAAACATGATCTCCAGCTCCAGAAAAAGAGGATCAGATCACACTACCTTCTCATAAGCTGCAACACCTATTTAAGCCTTAGCTGCTAGCTTGAATCCATCAACTGTTTAGATATCCCTGATGTGACCTACAAAGAGAAAAGTAATTCTCTAGCCAACTGTGATTTTTGAGAAAGCAACATATAAAATTTAACTATATTTTTAAGGTAGATTATACCATGCAGTTTGCAGGAAATGTTGCTTAGTAGCATGCCCTCTTATAAAATGCAATGTTATGCACACATGCTACGTGCACAGAGCCAGCAACCAAGCAGAATACACACAGTGCATTTCCAAAAAGATTTTAAAGATAAGTTTTTCATGTCTACTCAGCAGCAGTGAGGCCACATCTGGAATACTGCAGTTCAGCTCTGCTGCACCTCTGTACAGGACAGATGGTAAAAGGGAGAGGGGCCAGCACAGTACCACTGAAGTGGCCCGGGAGCAGGAGCACTTGACAGATGAGGACAGGCCTAAAGAACTGGGCTTGTGTAGCCTGGAGAAGAGATGGAGCCAGAGGCACAGAACTGTGGTTATTTCCCTAATGAAAAGGAGGGTGGGGGGGAATTGTAGAGAAAAGAACTTTTCTCAGATGCACTGCAACAGGGTAAGAAGCAACTGACACAAGCTGCAGCAATGGAAATTCCAGTCAGAATAAGGAAAAAATAAAACAACTAACCAAACAAGTAACATAAGACAACTACGCACAAAGAAAAACCAAACCAAACCAAACAAAAACAAACAAAAAACAACAAAGAAAGAATAAATAAAAAAAAACACCACAGAAGCAACTAAACAACCCTTTAAGATGGGTCAAGCACTACACAGTTGCCCAGAACAGCTGTGAATCCCCATCTCTGGAGATTTATGGAACTCAGTTGGACAAGGTTTTGAGTAACTTAACCCAGTTCTTAAATTAGCCCTACACTGAGCAGGGGTTTGAACCAGATGATCTCTAAAGGCCCCATTTTCTGCATGATTTTTTCCTATTGCCTTTAACTTGCTGATGTGGCTACAGAACTGGCCTGCACACCGTTCTGTATGCACGCTAACAGAAACCTAGATATTGTGGCAGATATTTTAGCATATTTTGCCCTTACTAAATACTATACTTTTTACAGTAATATACATGCTATTTGTAAAATGTATATTTAGGTAAAATGTAAGTATGCTGTGGTGAATCATTTCAGCATATGCAAACAAAATAGCTGCACAGTACAAGAACATGTTCTTAACATAGTGAAATTACTTTTACTTCTGATGTGTGCATCAAGAAGGAATTGAAAATCTTTCACAATATTTACAGGAACAGCACTAAAAAGAATCTAAGTAGAAAATTAAATTACTAGTCTACCCTTTTCACTCTAGAGGTCTAGCTTAGTCAAAATCCAATCCAATCTTCTCTCTGAACAAATCAGATTTTCTCAAGAGTACTGCCATTTTTATTTTATTTTTTTTTTACATTTTTCCCCCAAACCCACCTATTTCCTAATGCTTTTCCCATGAATCAGAAAAAAATATATTACAGAAGATTAAATAATGTAATAGAGATTAATTTCAAAATTTTTAAACATATGTTTTCCAGTGTCAGAAAGCAGAGAATACTTCAAAATGGAATATAGGAAAAAGGCAAAGGTACAATAGTTGTTTTCCAGATGTAGCTTCCTGTCAGCAGTGAGCTGTGGTTTAGGAACTTCCTGAGACAGATCTTGTATAAACACTTTTGTGTTTAAGTCTGGGTGGTAATTTTTTTTTTAATTTTTTTTTTTCAACATTTCTTCTCTGAATCTCTCCACTTTTTCTTTTCCCTCCACACACACTTTTCAAAAAAATTTTTGGCTTCAAATGACCTTGGGGCAAATGAATTCAGCAATTGAACTGCATAGTGTCTGAAAGACTAAACAGTTTGATTTCTCAAAGTTTGCCCTTTTAAGATTAGCACATTCTTATCTATTTTGTATACCTTGAGCTTCTGAACACTGACTCAGTTAACTTTTGTGACCAGCTGTTTTACAGTATTTTCACCAGTTCTCAAAGCCACGTCTAACATAAGACCACCCCTTACTGATTGAATTACTCTGGTGAAGACAACCATGGTCAGAAATAACTGGCTATTAGTACCTGACTATTAGTGGGATCTGTTATTCTCCAATCATGGATTTAAATATAAGCTGATTTTCAAGAGTCTCAGTATATGAAGAGCAAATGGAACAACTATGAAATGTTTTGAATATCACGTCATTCAGCCTAAAGCCTTTTACAAAAGCAATAAGCTCTGCTTCGTAGTATCACAAATCCAAGGAAAAGACCTTCCCATTTGGTCCAAGCAGAACTCCCACATGAAGGCTAATCCCATTTTTCATTACAATCCCTCCCAAAGGGCAAACACCTAGTGTTACCCAAACAATCCAGATATCCCACAAACACCTGGCACATCTAAATAAAAGCTCCTTGTCACCTATCAAGTTGGCACAACATTTATTTTTTCCAATAAACAAAACTGCAACAGACAGAAGAAAAAAGGCAGCTTTGCCATACACAATTTGGAATGATCCATAAAAGCAAGTTTCCAGGAACAAGCTATTTACACAGCTTTAAAAAGACAAAAAAGCACTCAGCACTTAATTAGAAGGTCAATCTGTGTAATAATATGTTGTTTCTTATTCAAAAAAAGAGGATGATCAAAGAAAAAGGGTTTGATCTTTCAAGTATTTTTATTTAGAACATGATTATCTGTAAAAAAAACATTAATGACTGAAAAAGCGCACCACAAGAGAAGTCTTTGTTTAGTTTCCTTCATTGGTTATGGATGATTTATAAATATGGTCTTAAATAAAGAACTTTACTCTTGGGCAATCATGTATTTCCAAGAACCTTGGTGCTCTGGGACATAAAAGCAAGTTAAAACAAAAATTTCTTAAACAAACACAAAATACTCCAGTAGTAATCTGGGTAGGGAATCACCTTCCTAGCTCCGTAAGTAGTCAGGAATTTAAGAAATTGTCAGCACAGGAACTAGCCACCTCAACATCTCCACAAGCTCCCCTTCCCTCTTCCAGCTCCCCACTTCCCTCCCTTGAGGAGCTCCATATATCAACAGGCTGAAAAGGCACCGTGGAAATGATGGAGTATGAATCATATGCAAGTTGGAAGCAAATTTAATGAGCTATCAACAAATCTGCCAAAAATTAATAGAATGATCACATTCTGGTTCAATTAAACCAGCTTTTTCAGTATAAAACTAGTGCATTGGAAAAGCTTTGGGCTGCTTTAATCCCTGTATCTTTCCATATCTCTTTAGATACAAAAAGGAGTAAGCTTTTGAGTTAGATTAGAAAATAATAACAACATAATAGCAGTAACTAATAAACAGTGCTAATATTCCCTGCAGGAATCACAGGCCATACAGTAAAGGTACAAGAAACTTAAAAAGTCTAAGGCATAGTGAATTACTATTGTCATATATTTAGACATGGTTTTTTTTTCCTGACATAGCAGGCATTCACTTTTAGAATGGAAATAATTTTATTATAATAGCCACTACTTGTCCATGTTTTAACTTGAACAGAAATAGTTTGTTTTAAACCAGTATCCTTAAGCCTCTTTATTTGTACTTTGTTTAATCTAAGCGTTCTCATATTGGTTTCCTCTATTTCTTCAAAACCCAAGGATCTTTAAAACTGCTTGAAAAACTATAAACAAATGCTACTTCAATGTCATATAGCTTTCTAAAGGTGGCTACGGTATACAATGACAGTGAATTAAGTTTGGTTTGCTAAATTGTTGATAAAGAGTAGCGAAAAAACCCCAACAATGTAACACTTCTACACTGTGAAGTTTCAATTTTGATAACTTCTTTGCAAGATTCCCAGCAAGTCATAAATACATTTTAAAGACAAATTTTACATTAATGCAAAGAAGTCTTTTTTTAAAACAAGAGGTGATAGCTAGTAACTAAAAGTGCTCTACACACAGGAGTTTCTCCAACAGCAGATTTTTAGAAAGGTTCTAGTGAAATAGGAAGAATTCACAGCAGTCAAATGAGAAACATATTAACACGAGCAGCAAGCAAACATTAAGAAAATGTATTGGTGTTCAGCCAAACTGAGTTCTCAATCTGCATTAGATTAAAGAGCTTGATTGAATCTGGACAATTTAATTTCCCTTTATTTCTGGGAACATGCCGTATCCGGATAGAAATGACCTAGGAAGTGCTAAAAAAAGGAGAGTGTCAGTGCTACTGCGATGAAGCAGCCTTGCTTTGCTTCTCTTTTACCATTAAAGAGGACCAGTCAGTAAAAACCAGCAGACTACTTTAGTGTCGATGATGGGAAATACCCCATCGCCCTGCACCAGTGAGCACCCTGAAAAGCCCGCTAAGCAGGAAGTAGCCTTCTCCCCCCAGCCCCGCTCGGCGTTTTGGGGACGAATGCTACGCGGCCAGACACCCCACCACCTCGCGTGGTCTGCAGCCCAGCGCCATCAGCTTCGAGCCCAGCGCCGCGCCGGCTGCCGAGCCCGTTTCCAGGCGCCCGCAGCGCCGCGAGCTCGCGACCAGGAGTCGGCAGCGCAAGAACCGCGCTCGCGG
>WUAM01000299.1:6211177-6256277 GCA_024336885.1 Actenoides hombroni
GACAGTGAGATGGGTTGAGAACTGGCTGAACAACAGAGCTCAGAGGGTTGTGATCAGTGGTGCAGAGTCCAGCTGGCAACCTGTAAGTAATGGTGTTCCCCAGGGGTCAGTTCTGGGTCCAGTATTATTCAACATCTTCATCAATGACCTGGATGAAGGGACAGAGTGGACTCTCAGTAAGTTTGCTGATGATAGTAAACTGGGAGGAGTGTCCAATACACCGGCACACTGTGCTGACAAACAGTGAGATCTGGACAGACTGGAGAACTGGGCAAAGGAAAAACCTAATGAAGTTCAACAAGGATAAGTGTAGAGTCCTACACCTGGAGAGGAACAACACCATGTACGGGTACAGGTTAGGGGTAGACCCACTGGAAAGCAGCCCCCTGGAGAGGGACCTTGGTGTCCTGGTGGACGATCAGTTATCCATGGAACAGCAATGTGCCCTTGAGGCCAGGAAGGCAAGTGGTCTCCTGGGATGCATAAAGAAGAGTGTGGCCAGGAGGTCAAGGGAGGTTCTTCTCCTCCTCTACTCTGCACTAGTGAGACCACAGCTGGAGTATCGTGTTCAGTTCTAGTCTCCCCAGTCCAAGAGGGGCAGGGAAATACTAGAGAATGTCTAACAGAATGCTACAAAGATGATTAAAGGACTGGAACATCTCTCTTATGAGGAAAGGCTCAGAGCCCTGGGGCTGTTTAGCCTTGAGAAGACTGAGAGGGGATCTTATGAATGTTTACAAATATCTGGAGGGTGGGTGTCAAGTAGAAGGGGCCGGTCTCTTTTCAGTTGTGCCCTGTGATAGGACAAGAGGCAACGGTAACAAGGTGAGACACAGGAAGTCCGACCTCAACATGAGGAGAAACTTCTTCACAATGAGTGACAGAGCCTGGAACAGGCTGCCCAGAGGTTGTAGAGTCTCCTCTAGAGACTTTCAAAACCCACCTTGTGTGGCCTGCCCTGGGTGATCCTGCTCTGGCAGTGGGGTTGGACTCGATCTCCAGAAGTCTCTTCCAACCTCTATCATTCTATGATTCAATGACTTAAATGAAGAATCCTGTTTTATTTTGGCAGTTTACAATGCACTCCTGCTTAAGTGTAAAAGGTCACATAAGAAACCTACTCCTATCATAACTGAAGCCAAATAAACTAAACTGGTCGCCTTAGTTCCTGAGCTGTGAAATACAGGATACTAAAAATCTATTCTAACTCTCTGAAGTGAGAATTGCTGCTGGCTTCATCATATAGCAGGTTCCGATGTATTAGCTCCTCAAACCAAATTGGTAGTGTTTTTTCTTAATTAGATTATCTTTGCAATAAATTCAACTATACTGCAGTTCAACTAGTTACTGAAGTCCCCAGAAACACCCTTGTGCAACATTCTAGTTTTAGCACAGAAAACAGCCTTCTCTGTGAAGCAGTCGCTGAGGGTAGACAGCATCATGTATCACTTGTACAAAAGCTGCATTTACATAGCTCAGTGCATCACACTGTCAAACATACAGTCCTCTAGCTTAGTAACAGTATACTATATATAGAAAGACAAAAGCAGTAGCAAGAAGCAATTTACGGCTTTTACCTCTGGTTATGTTTGTTATCTGTAGGAGTAAACCATACCCATGCAATTTAAGATATAAAATTTATACTGTAGTATGAAATACAGGCAATTATTTTCCACATTTATGTTACTTAAGGTTTTCCACATAAGATTTACGCAGTTCATTATTTTGCTTTTGTATTTCTCCAAAATACTATAGTATAGGTAATTTCCTCCTTCAGCTGACTTGTAAGCCAGTGTAAAGCATGATAAAGTTCAGTGCTCAGCCCCCATCCAGTGGTCTTCCTACAGTCTCAGCTTTTTTTTTTTTTTTTTTTTTTGGCTGAACACTGAAAGGTGTAGGTGTAAAAACAACATCAGAGACAAGATGGCAATGTCTAAATGGTTGGAAGACTCAACATCGCAAAAACACATTAGATACAGATGCAACAGTGTTGCCAAGATACACTCAAGCTTTCATAAACATTTTTCTTTCCTGAGTAATACTGCAAATGTGTATTTTTTACGAACAAATTTAATTCAACAAAAGACTGGATGACATAGCATTGAAGGGCTACTGGTAGCATTTTCAAATAAGCTTCGTAATACTTTATTATGTTATACAGGTCATATTTTTCATCTGATGGAGATAACTTAATTTGCTTTTGTACACAAAAATCCCAAGTATAAAGTATTTCATAAAATCAGAAAAAAATAGTTAACCAGTCTATTTTGTAAAAATGAGATCCTGTGAAGAATGGCATCAGAACCAACAAATAATAAAAAAAAGTATACATGTTGGAATACCAACAGTGAAATGTCTATTTTGTTAAAAGTACCTTAAAATAAAAAAGGCCATAGTAGTGACAGTGCTATCTTTAATGTTTCCTCTTAAGGCAAGCTGATAGAAAAACATTCATACGTGTAGCGTTTTACTGTTTGGTAAATGTTCACTTTTTTTCACTTTATCATTTATGACAGTGATTAAACTATAGGATGTGAAACACCTGTATAACTTTAGATAAAATACTTGAATCTTGTTGAAATATAGAAATTTCAAATGTCAAGATATTTGTAGCAATCAAAAGGTAATCTATTTTGACTAACCAAAAATCCCATGTAAGCATGACAGAGTAAAGGACAGAAAAACGTTTCAAAACAAAGCCGAAGATTTTGTTCACTTTTTCCATTTAAGGGACAGGAAGAAAAAAAATCAAATACTGAAACATCTGATATCCCTTTCAGAAAGTTTATTTCCTCTTTTTACACCAGATCATGGGAACATCCTCAGTTGAGCAAACAAACCAACTTATTATACCTACTTCCCGTTATATACACCAATAGGTCAACACTGGTTAATATTTCTGTTTGTAGACCAAAAGTGCTTAGGCTGGCTAGGAGCATGAAAAATACTACAATTTTAACGCACACAACAGTGCTGCCAAAAGTTTTCATACAGATACCATTATACTGGTAGAAGACAAAACAGAATTTAAAAAAATACAATTTTTCCCCGAATAAAGTAATATATAGTGACAAGTAGGGTAAACACAAAATCAGTTTTAGGTGCATTTGCATCAGAGCAAGTTTATCTCAACTCAAATCCCATTGCAAATGCTTTTACGATTACACAGGTCCTGAGCAGCCAGAATCTAGAAATAAAGTATTAAAGTTTGAAGTAATGTCATCAAATTAGAAGTTCTATTTGATTTTGAACTAAAATGACATCTTTCTTGTTAAGGGTGCTTCTTTCACTTCTCCCATTTTTTGTTTGTATGCTATTTGTTGAAGTTTTGTCAGTGTGCATGAGGATAAAAGGCAGACATGCTGTATTTCTAGTAATGAAAATTTGCACCAAACTTGCAAGCATGCTTTTACATAATGTAGCTACTTAAATGGAATTTTGCACTGGGGACAAATAAGAGGTAATGCAAGAAGGAGAGAGGAAGGGAGGGGCCAAGCCAGAGAAATGGGAAGAACTGAGTGATCAGTAAGCAAAGGCACTAATTAAGTACAAAGAGTATGAGCAATTACTCTGCCTAAGTGCAGCAGAAGAAAACTGAAAGCTAGTATGGTAGATATCAAATAACTAGTATCATCCTTTCACATGGGAAGGAATTCTGATCTCCTAAGAATCTGATATTCTCCTACTCAAAAAGGAGGAGGAAGAAAGCAAAAAGCATTAAATATTTCCTTAAATTGTCCTGCTGTCTTCCCTCCCCACTTTCTCCAAAAAGCTTTTCTCCCTGAAAGAGTAATCATTCAGAGTTGTTCAAACAAGCATGTTGGTTATGAACCTCATTTGAATCCCAACTGCAGAGAAGAAGAAATGTCATTTATGTCATGTAGTCCATCACAACATTCAACAATTAGGCCTCATTCTGAACAGGTTTTATTTAAGTGAACAAGTACAGACAAAAGACTTAAGAGATCATTTCATAAAGACTCTGTAGGAAGAAGGACATCTGAAAATGGGACTGTTCTCAGCATGCTCTCAGCAGCATTCTCTTACCAATGTACTTTTCCCTCCTATGCTTTTTTTTTTTTTAATAGGAAGAACACCTTAGAAAAGGTGACATGTAGCAAGATCGTGAGAGGAGAGCATTTCAGCACAGTCTGATCATGCTGATGTCATTTACTGATGGCTTACTGTCTTCAAACAGTGGTCAAACCCTGGAACAAGCTTCCTGGAGAAGCGGTTGATGCCACAATCCTATCAGTGTGTTAAGAGGCATTTGGACAATGCCCTTAACATGCTTGGTTAGTCCTGAACTGGTCAGACAGTTGGACTATATGATTGGAATAGGTCCCTTCCCACTGAAATAGTCTAGTCTATTCTATTTTGAAATGTTTGAACTGATATGTTAAGATGAGGCTGATGAACTCTGTTCCATTTCTTTCTTAAATAGTTCTTGAAAAAAATTGGAGAAAAATCAAACTGTTACATGTTGCTCTGTATTTCTTCAGCCCATAAAAGAATGTGCACCCCAAATCCTGTGATCTATACTAGTGAACTCTAAGGAAAAAAATGTCATGGGTTCCCCACCCCCCCTGTGGTCACAGTAATTATGGGGGGGGGTTGTGTGTGTGTGTGTGTGTGTGTGGAAGGGGGCAGATACTTCAATTCAAACTGGAATAAAACCCATTTTACACCTATATGTGATAGACATTTGAAAAAAACAAGTCTGTCTGTGCAGAAATATGAGGCCTGGAAAAATGCCATGGTTTCCAAGTGTGACCTGCTGTGCAAATGCTGATTATGCAAGTTAAAGCTGTCTGGGGTGAATTTATGTTCTGTGTTTTCTAGGTCTCCAAATAACATTCCTTTACTTACAGAATCCATGTCAAACTGCAAACTTTTATCTGACAAGTTTTCAAGATTCTTGACAAGTTCTGTAAATCACAATTCCTTTCCATTTGCAAAACGAAAATTAATTTATTCCAAGTAAGAAACTGAGGCAAAAACACTTTAAGAAGGATCAAGCCCTGGTCACTTTTGTTTGAATAATTTGCAGAAACTTCTATGTTTTATTTTAAAACAACGGAAAAATGTGCATCGTTGACAACCATATCTCTTCTCAGTGTGAATAATTATTTAAGCATGTAAATCCATCATTACCTTGAAACTCCTGAAAAAATTCTTAAGTCAGCAGCTGCCTAGAATCACAGAACAATTCAGACTGGGTGGGACCTTACCTTCATCTTGCAAAGCAAGGCTAGTTTCAACATTAGATCAGGCTGCTCAGGAGCACTGCCTAAACCAAAACTTTACCTATTTCTAGGAACAGAGATGTGACCACTTCTTTGGGTGGCTACTTCAGCCCTTGGTCACTCTCATTGTGAAATACATTCTAAAAACACACAGTTTTTTCCTAAGGTAGTTTGTATGAATTGACCATTATAATTTCACTGTGCACTTCCAAAATTAATCCATCTTCTCTGTAAACACCCACTAAGTTGTTGAAGACAACATTAAGATGTCTCCTTCACCACCTCTTGGGGAGGCTAAACAAACCTATCTCTTTTGGCTGCTCCTTGTACATCATATCTGCCAGCCTCTAGCTATCCACATTCACTGTGCTCAGCTGGACTCATTCCAGTTTTGCTCCTACCATCATTTCATGTCATTTAAAAAATTTCATTGTACAAAAGGCAACCAAGCAGTGAGGTGACAATTACTTAAACACTGAATGGTTATTCCATGTGAAATATTTTACAAAGAAAAATACAGTGGTACAACCAGCAAAAAGCTGTTAGAAAAACACAATATTAAAGTTCTGTTCAAGCAGCTGATAGTGATTTGTGACAAGGGCATTCCTGGCAGTAGTGGCAACGCAAAGCTCATGTTTCTGAGATGACTGTTGCCTATAAAAATAAGTGAATACCAGAACTTTAAAGTGATTGTGATGGCCTCAAATTTCTATCATTAATATGAATCTGCTCCAAAAACTAAGCATAATTTCACCAAAAGGGTACTGCTGCAGTATGTCAACAAATACTACTAGTTAATTTTAATAGCTGGGGGTAATTCTTGTCCACCATGCACTTACACATGTGTTTTTCCCCTTCCAAGAAGAGACTATGAAGTGAAATGACCAGACTGAGTGTAAAGACAATGTCTCCAGTGAGAGTTGCAATAAATATTTTAGTTCTACTAGTCTGGAGAAACAACAGATTTTACTGTCTATGGTGTTTAGGCAGTTGAGTTTTTGATCTATTATTATTAAAGCCTAATGTATAGTAAGTTCCCCTCCCCGCCCTTTTTTCTAAAATATGTAGTTCAATACTACTGACTAAAGTAAATTTATTACATTTCACCTAAACTAAACTGTATCTCCTGCAATATACATGCAGCTATAAAATACTGCAAATGAGCTATTTGATATTTTTAGAACTTTTAACAGCTCATATTAAGTTATTCTGTTTACATTTAAATGTTAGATTTATAACTTTAAAAATTAAAATGTAATTCACATTTAAATGAAAACACCCATCTCGGAAACTTTTGTGGTACTTGCCTGGAAGAAAGGACTCCTCAAATCCTGGCATGTATTATTTAGCTTCTTATGGTTCTTGGCAAGCTTTAGAAATTAGCAACTAGTAACTACAGTTCAGGCCATGGAATGATACAACTATTGCCCATGAAATCCCCTTTAGCCAACATGTATTTCTTGTCCAGCACTAATTTATCACATTTGTACATGGACATACTAGTTACTATGTAATATTTTGTAAGTTTTAGATCAGATTATCAGTTGTAAGTTTGCAGTGATTTCCTATTTGTTACTGATTGATAAATTTATTTTAAAACAGATTAAGAAGTTCTTTGCAGAAGAATATTTGAACAGAACTAGAAGATCATGATGACAACAAGATTCATCTGTTTAATGCTAGTATCTGTTGTAGGAGCTACTGCAAGTGAAACACGGGAATTTGAAGGCAATGATGAGGAAACAGAACAAGAATTCATTTACATGAACAGATATAAGCGTTCCATTGATACACAGGACAAATGCACTTACACCTTTATTGTACCTCAACAGAGAGTGACAGGTGCCATATGTGTTAATTCTAAGGAGCCTGAAGTTCTACTTGAAAACAGGGTAAATAAACAAGAATTACAGTTACTCAACAATGAACTTCTTAAACAAAAGAGACAAATAGAAACTCTCCAGCAACTGGTTGAGGTGGATGGTGGGATTGTCAATGAGGTTAAACTCTTAAGAAAAGAGAGCAGAAATATGAATTCTCGTGTCACACAACTCTATATGCAGTTACTACACGAAATTATCCGAAAACGCGACAATGCCTTAGAACTTTCTCAACTCGAGAATAAGATTTTGAACCAAACCGCAGATATGTTGCAGCTTGCAAACAAATACAAGGACTTAGAGCACAAGTACCAACATTTGATGTCAATTGCCAATAATCAGTCAATAATAATTGCCCAACTAGAAGAACATTGTCAAAGAACGCCACCCATAAAGCCACTGCCACAAACTCCACAGCCACCAAATAAAGTGTACCAGCCTCCTACTTACAATCGCATTATTAACCAGATATCTACTAATGAGATTCAGAGTGATCAGAACTTAAAGGTTCTGCCACCTACCTTACCAACCATGCCTGCAGTTACTAGTATTCCAACTTCAACCGATAAACCATCTGGTAAGTAATATTATTACTATGTCTACATTAGTTTATGCTAATATGCAACATTTCAATTGTAATATCAAAAATGCAGACAATTTATCAAAATAAATGCAAATGAATTATTTTGAACTAAGGTTTCTTAGATCTGACATTGTCTGTGTATTTTATGTGTTTTTAATATACATGTTGTAGTAAAAGCACTGAAAGCAAGCAGAAGAGTTCTGTAAGATTTAGACACACTAGCCCCACAGATTTCCCTCACCTTACTTCGCCAAAACAAACCCACCATTTGTATGACATCTATGAACTAAAGTAGCTGGAAAAAAAAAAGAAAAAATTCTAATCAACAGTCAATCATCTAAATTTTATTTACCCATGCCTAAGACTAAACTGCTAGAACTGAAGACATGTGAGCAGGTTTGACACTTTTCATGTAAATGTTTATGAAGCTGTTACAAGTCTGTTGATCTAGCATGTCATAAGTTTTGTACTTGTGTAATTCAACAAAGGAATATGTATCTGTTCTTTACCTCACACAGGGCACTTGCACTGTAAGACACGAGCAAAGGGAAGCAAATGGCAGAATAGTAAGGGATACTATACAGCCCTCACTAAGAGTCTTAGGAGGTCTGCCATAAGCAAGATTAGAGCTATCAGAAATCACATTAGGGATCAGTTGATCTACATGATAAAGAAATAACAGGTAAAGGATCCAGTTTCACCTATGGTCCCACATACTTAAAAAAATAGTTTAAGTATTATGTGTCCCACATAATAGCATTCTGTTCTTCAGTGTGTAGGCAACTTGTAGTTGCTTCAGAAAAGAGACCCACAGACATCTGAAACGAAGACTTGAAACGGTAGGACACATGAACTGCACTCAGAATATATTACAAGGCTATTTGCAACATATTCCAAATGATTCTCAATGCAACTGCCACATTAAAAAGACTTCTCCATTAAAATATCCACAATAAAAGAAACTAAGCAGGTGGTTCACTTTAAAGCACAGCCTCTAAAACACTTTGCTACAAAGTAGTTACTTCACAATATTGCCAGAGATTAACTCAACAAAATTTGCATTATGGCATGCAGAACATCAGCCAAAAATATCACATTTCTAATGTTCTATATAAAAAAAACCAACAAGCAAAAACCAATAACAAAGCCAGGAGCAAAATCAGGTCTATTTCTTTGGAGCAATACAGTACAGGATGGCCTCTTCAATAATTACATTTTAACTTTGATCTTGAGGTAGGCTCAAGCTTAGTACAGTCTTTCCCTATCTTTCTCTAAGTGATGTATCTTTCAAGTCTTCATTCAAGACCTTTCCCCTTTCTATTACACTCTTCTGAAAAGTCATTAATTTGTCCACATCCTCCCTGTGCTTTTAAGTACCCAAACTGGATCTGAGGCTTCTCCATCGCACAACAGAACAGAAAAGTTACTTCATGTGCATAGTGCTTCTGTTGATCTATCCTCATACAGCATTTTCAATTTTAGCAAAGTAAAACACTGACTCAAGACCAACTTGCAACCCTGTAGACTCCCCCAGATCCTCACCTGTGGAAGTGCAGCTTATCCAGCTATTTTTGATGTTCATCTCCAGAGGTTCCTTCCAAAGTCCATGATTCTAAGATAAGATTTAACATCTGCTGCTTCTCCATTATGTACGTACCAGATACAAATTTCACGTTTCCTCCACACAAATCCATTTTAACATTCGTCTCATCATTTTCTTGTTTGCGGCACTTCAATTTATTAAATTATTCAATTTATTAAAGCAAAATTTCAATAACTCAAGTTAAGTTATTTAACCTTTCATTTCCAGGGTAACCACCTCCCCTCTCCCCAGTTTTCTTTTTGGCCGAGGAATATTTCATAACTTTTCCTCATGCTCCAGAATGTTCTCCACCCACAACGCACATCTCAAACAAAATCCCTCCACACAATTAATGCTGTAAATGATGCTTCAGGCAGGTGTCTGGAATGAACTAGGAAAACCTTACAAAAATGACACCCCCACCCACCCCATACCCACAACACAAACAAAATCCACTATCATCACAAATGCCCAGCCACTGAGAAAAAAAAAAATCCACCTATATTTCATCTAATTCTTTCTGTACTCTCTTGTGTTCTTGACCTTTGCCAAAGCTCCTGCCTGTACTAACCATCTGACCATAGCCAAACTGCGTAATGAAAACTGAAGCAAAATGGAAGAAAAATATTAAATGCCTTCTCAATTTGATCTGTTGACAGCCTTCCTTCCTCACAAAGCAGACCAATATTCTTCCTTGATCATAGACTTACTATAATCTTACAAGTCTCAGTAGCTTTATTTCATTTTATACATTTTGTCCACACTGTTTTTTATTGGGTGGTCTTGGTTGCTGTTAAAAACAAAACCACCCACAAACAAGCCATGTCTAACACATTGACCTAGCACCTACTTTGCTTTAGCTTTCTTCATGTTTTCAAAGCTTCTGGAAAGATCATGATTTAGCCAGGTCCCTTTCTTACTCTTTTACCCAGCCACCTTCAACAATAGCAAAATCCATTCCAACGTTTGCAGAGTCTCTAAAAAGCCTGTAAACTCTTATGCTTGGACTAATAGCCTAGAGCATTTTCAAAAAGCTCTTCCCTATTTACTAGGTTCAAATGTAATACATACTGTGGTTTTTTGCTTTGTCTATTTTAGGTATCAAAAACCTATTCCTAACAAATTCCAAAAACCTGCTGTATATTTTTTATCTGCTGTATTGTTCTCCCAACAGATAGCTGGAAGTTGGCAATTTACTGGAAGTGTCAAAACCCCAATATTTAAGTTAATTAGGCACATAAACAGTGTAGAAAATGAGACTTAAGTTACTTCTGTTAAAAAAAATCTCATATTTCCCCTTCATTTGTATTAATGATTTTAAATTAATTAAAACCTAAGTGGATCCAAGTTTCCAGTTGGTCATGAAGTACTATATATGATTAGTTTCACCACATTCATGAAAGACACATATGAGCTTAAAATATATCTCTGTAAAACATGACAGTGTGAAAATACCAGTACAAAGCAGAATGAAGTTAATCTCCAATTCATAAAAGCAATTACATGGACCTGTTGGAGCAGGTCCAGAGGAGGGCTGCAAAAATGATAGAGGTGTTCCATCCTTCTGATCAAGGAAGGCTGAGAGTGTCAGGCTTGGTCATCCTGGAGAAGAGAAGGCTCCATGAAGACCTTAATGTGGCCTTTCAGTACTTCAAGGTGACTTACAGAAAAGATGGGGACAGACTTTTCCATAGGGCCTATCGCCATAGGACAACAGGTAATGGTTTTAAATTAAAAGGGGGGTTAGATTCAGATTAGGTATAAGAAAGAAATTCTTTATGATGAATGTGGTGAAACACTGTCACAGGTTGCCCAGAGAGGTGGTAAATGTCACATCCCTCGAAACATTCAAGGTCAGGCTGGATGGGGCTCTGAGCAACCTATTTCCAGTAAGCACTGAACAGTAAGGTTTCTTACTATAGATGTTTAAATTAAGCTACTACGCAGTACAAAGACCGACCCTCTCATAAATAAACCATAGAAATCCCATAATTATTAATTTTTTTTTTAATGAGGCAGAGTTAACCACTGTGTCTCAGAAGTCTGTGCTGCAGTCAGTTATCTTCAGTGCATTCCCTTTCATTTCTGATGCCAGATGACAAATTTCAGACTACATACCTTAGTCAAAATTTTGGAAAGTTAGTATCTGACAAAACAAAAACAAATACAAAAGCAACAAATGAATAAAAGAACCTGCCATGGAAAAGCAAACTCTGCTTCAAGTATTTATAAAAGTTTATTTTAAAGCATGTTCAGAGAAAAGAATCATGTGCAGCAGAGCACTGTTGCCATGTAGTCTAGAAAGAAACTGCAAAATTAGAAAGCTATAAATAATACATAATATACTGCTATGTATTTATTTTTATGAAGACAAGGTCTAAGACCTGATTGACTATTTTAGGTGTTTCTTCAATAATCAGTTTCTTTGAACTGACATGTTTTTTTGTTTTTAAAAAGTGTCACTACATGCACATTGTGATAAAATAAACAAGAACAGTTTAAATTATGAGTATTCATGGCATTTGTCTTCTTCCACCTCTCATAATAAGCCATGCAACTTTGTTACAGAATACTGCATCTACATCTAAATTGCCAGAAATTTTAAGATAGCCACAACAGAAATGGAGAAAGGCCTTAGAAGCAGCAATCTAGGTACAGTCTGTTTATATTACTAAGGAAACAAGAACACCACCGCATGCCCACAGACCAAAAACTTGTGATTGCCTCTTGATACACTAACTTTTTGATTTACTAGTTAAAGTGACAAAAAACACCCAACCAATCCCAATTCCCAAAACATCAAGTCCATTTCTATAAAACTAATTTGTTACTAATTTATTAGTAGCTCATTTACTGAATTATGAAAAAGGATAGATGAACTGAAGTAACTTAAAAGAGAAAAAGAGTTATTACTCAATAGCAACCTACGCTTCAGGAAGACTCCTTATGTAAAGATCTGACAAGCATTCCTCCTTTGGTGCATGGTGGGTGGGGGTGTATGTGTCTGTTTGTGAGTCAATAGTCTCTAATCCTGAGAATTCTTGTTTACTGCAGCAAAGCAGCGGGGCAAGTCTAGCAGCAGATACTGACACACATTCCTAAATAATTTATATCAAAATTTCTCAGACTCATTAAAATGGAATCTAACATATCTTGCCATTGCAGAAAATTTCTCGAAAAATCATGAATGTAAGGTAATTTCAAAGAGAGTAAGCTCTTTATGGATTCTACTAAACTCAAGGAAGAAAAAAAGAAACATTCTCCTTCTGAAAATGGGAGAACATTAACTGTAATTTCTGTGAATGCAAAGTATTTTTAAAGCCTTGTTATGTATCTAGAATTTTGCTCACTATTTAAGTGGACATTCCACGTTACAAGTCTATTCTGTGTTATTAAGGTGACAACAGCAACACCTACATTTGTAATTTGTGTTGCTAGCTCCATTGTTAATGTCTGTGCCAACGACACTTTTGAGGAATCTAAAAATCTGAATTTCTCAAAGACAGAAACAAACGCTTTCAATTTTGTTTTATAAAGGAAATTATTAATATTAATACTTATCTATGGAGTCATTCATACTTACTTTTCATATTTAGTTTCTTTGGAGATATAATCAGTAAGTCCAGCTGCATTAAATAAATAACTAATCTACCTTTGAAAGTAATTCATTGTGAAATGTTTCAGAAATAAACTTACAACAAATGAATCTGTTTGAAAACACTTAGGGTGCACTGTACTTTCAATAAGAGGAAAGCCAAAACACACTATTCAGGAGAAGCAAATCTACTGTAAAAAGCTACCAATTCAAATACTGCACTGCATAAAAGATATGATCAGTTGCATTTTGATGTGAAGTCCTTTCTTTTGACACAGGGCCCTGGAGAGATTGTCTACAAGCATTAGAAGATGGCCACGATACAAGCTCCATCTATCTTGTAAAACCAGAAAACACAAACCAGCTTATGCAGGTCTGGTGTGATCAACGGCATGACCCTGGTGGCTGGACAGTGATTCAGAGACGACTGGATGGGTCTGTCAACTTTTTCAGGAACTGGGAAACATACAAGGTTAGGACAAGTGAGCAGTTTAATGTTTTCTACCTTCTAAAAATTATTGGTAAAGTTAATTTGAAGGGTGCATTTAGAGTCTTACTTGAAAAGGAACTTGCATGTTTACCCTTCCAGAAGAGGAAGTCTCTATAAAATAAGTTACTGTGGTTTTCTATTTTAAGAATACATTTAGATTTACCACTAAAACAGATGCACAGTATTAATATACTTCTCTTGCTTCTTTTACAGCAAGGATTTGGTAATATAGATGGAGAATATTGGCTTGGATTAGAAAATATTTATTGGTTAACAAATCAAGGCAACTACAAACTGCTCATAACAATGGAAGACTGGTCTGGTCGAAAAGTATTTGCTGAGTATGCCAGCTTCAGACTGGAGCCAGAAAGTGAATATTATAAGTTGAGATTGGGACGCTATAATGGCAATGCAGGCGATTCTTTCACTTGGCACAATGGTAAACAGTTCACCACGCTGGACCGTGACCATGATGTCTACACAGGTAGAAGGTCCCTTTCAGTTGTCTTGCTATTTTTTCTTCCTAGCCCCTCCACCCCACCCTTTTTGTTTTTTCTTCTTTAAAAAAACAAAACAAAAAAAAACAACTTATGGTCATACACAGACACACAAAAAAAGAATTTACGTTTTTAGTGATTTGTCAACTGGTAAATTATAAAGCACAAACTGACATGTCAACCCTCATAGGTACTAACACTAAAACAAAGGTCTGTGAAAGATGCTAAGAGGAGTTATTTGAGACAGTAATGCAGAGAAATTTTCCAGCAAGGAGTGTAACACTAGTAAGTCTATCTGTAGAGCCTAATTACAGGCCCAGTTCCTGAAGAAGCCTAAATTCACCTTGTACAATATGGTATCTACATGTTAAACACACAGTTTTAACGAAAAAGAAAACCAAAACCAAAAATGTTTTGTGATTAGTTTGCTTGTGTAAAGATTTTTCATTTACTCCTAAGATTGAATCAGAGCTTTCTTTTGCAGGTAATTGTGCTCATTACCAGAAGGGAGGATGGTGGTACAACGCATGTGCTCATTCAAATCTCAATGGAGTTTGGTATCGTGGAGGACACTACCGCAGTCGATATCAGGATGGCGTTTACTGGGCTGAATTCCGGGGTGGATCATATTCACTGAAGAAAGTTGTTATGATGATAAGACCTAACCCAAACACATTCCACTAGAATTATTCTTCTCTTGGTTTGCTTTCTTGTTCTAAAAAACTAACATAAAGCTATGATGTTATTATCTGGTATTACCTTTTCAGAAATGAGGAGTGTAAGATATTGTACATTTATTGCTAAGATGTGAAGGCTTGTATATTGTATTTTCAAGAATCACTCCAGGAAAACAAAAGGCGAAGAAAGAAAAGGAAGTGAAATGACAAAACATTCAGAACACCTCTTGGTACTAAAAGTAGTTATATTAAGCCTTAGAACTGCCAGTTTAGATGGACTGTAGATAAACTTTCTGGGTTTTATTACCTGTAAATTAAGTTTGGATGGTAAAAATACTGTCACAACATTTAAATATTTTTGTATATTATATTATGTATAAATATTCTCAAATACATGAAATATTACAAACTGTACAGCAAGAGTTTTATTATTATTATGAGCAATCATTTGACACAGGAAATCACATCCTTTGAACTGTGTAGCTGTTGTATGTACATTAGCGTGAATATTACAATATAATCTTTAACTGCCATGAATAGTTAGTACAATATAATTTGATTGAGTGTAGATATTCAAATCATTACTGTTGTGTTAAATCCAGTCTTTCCCCTTCAGTTTGAGCATTTTAATAACCTGCTCCTATATGAGAATTCACTTTTGATTCAAATACTTTAGATTTTAAAAATAATAATATTTTTCTTATCAAAAGGAAGTAGCTACCTGCATATAGAAATTAATCCAGATTTACAACAGATATAATGTGCTGTATGGTCAACATGTTACACTACACAATAGCTGTCAGAGTATTTTGTACCTGACTTCAGTCATTACCTGCTGTGTAGCCTCTGTAATCAGAAATGGCTGGATATAAATTAAAGGAACTATCCAACTTTGCAGGCAAATGATGGATACCAATATATAAGCTATTTAATATCCTTAGCCAGTAGATGAAAATTATGTAATGAAGTTACCTGTAGCCAAGAGATGACGTATTTACCATATTTCACAGTTATAACATATTACTGTCAAATTATTAAATAAATTTACTCATCTATATTTAGAGGTCAGTCACAACTATGAAATACAGACTGGGATAATTCTAATACTCTTCTGAGGTAGGTTTCTAGAACAGATTGTTGTAACACTCATTTCAAAACAGCAACAACTATGAAAAAGATGTTAAAGAGCGCATATAAAAGGGAGCGTAAAAGCCTCTAGAACTTCTATACATTTTTCAGTAAACCTGTAAAGTACTTCCTGTGCGTTTGTGTGTGTGCTTGCACACTTTCCCTTATTACCTCATCACTTCTTTACCACAATATGATGTGCATTAAACTGATGTGTGATGCAGCATGTGTTGTATATACCTGAAAGCAGGGGGTTTAATATGAGATTACTCCTGTAATATTGTAATCCTTTAATAAAACAACAAATGTTATTTTCACACGTTCAAATCTCATCCTGATTTAGTTCAGACCACTCATAGCAAAGAATAGGTAATTATTTAATTTCACACCACTCTGTCTCATGACTTAACTTTAATATGCATCTACTATTAATGTGTGTCAAGTGTCTAAATATTGCAATATCAAAAGCAAAGCAACTTTCAGATGAGAAAAATACTAAATTTCCACACATCACAAGAAGAAATAACTTTTCATAGGTCATATGAAAACCCCACAATTTTCAAATAGTATTCAAGCTTTAGCTTATACTGTTTTATCTACTGGACTCTGGAATCCAAACAACTAAGTTTTAGGTAAGAAATATTAAATGTACCTACTGGCTCTAGAGCCTGGCAGAGTACTGTAACATTAAGGCAGCAAAATCCCTGCTGATGTCTACAACTAACTACTAGTTTTTTCAGAAGAAAATGCACACAGTAGACTGACACCTTAATTGTGCAACTAACAGGTAACAAGTTACATTTAACAAACTATTAGAATGCTCATAGCAGCACTACAGTTGATGCTGGAGTACAAGAATATAGGAAGGTGCCTGGGACAATTTTCATCAGGCATGTATCTCATCCCTGAAGAATTTAAGGTCCTTGTTGCTGTATAAATTCATTAAGGTTCATCAGAAAAGACAGGACCTTGTTTACCCTCAAACTTCCAGCTCTAGAGACGCTCTCAACACTCATGCACTGTTACTACAGATGCAGATAAAGAATAAGGTATACTTTATGCAAATCTAGTGAGAAGACCGCACAGGGAAGAAACACAATTCTGCTTTCAGTGATCAATAAAGCTACCAAGACTTAGATTCTTTATCCAAAAAACCCAGACAAAAAATAGCATAAACACAAAATCAATACTCGAGCAACAATCAGCTGTAAGCACTAACATAAGTGCTGTCACACAGACAGGCTTAATGCAAAGAGGTTGCATGACATGAGAGATCTGTCCAAATAACAATTTTGAACATACTTGAAATAAACGGAGGTGACCTCTGGTATGTCATGCAGACAGAGCCTTTCCAGACCTATGCAAACAACCTTGAAGAGAAGATTAGGAGAGAAGATAGAGCCTTTTATGGTTCTAATTTTGACCAAAATCAAAACAAGACTGAATTCAAAGTTCATCCTTTCAAAGAAGGATGAAGACAGCTTAACAGACTAACTGACAGGACAGCTGTATACAAACAGTACACAAATGCATGAAAATGTTACAGTCCTGAATTTATGCCAGTCCTCCACTTCATAAATACAAATACAGTAAGTAAAATATTCCCAGCAATTGTTAATATCCTCTACGTCTTAACCTAATAAACTACCTTTTTAGCTTTTAACAGGCTATCCACAATGTACTTCTTTACAAGGCTTGGTGCACCTGTTTTCTTCTCTAACAGTCTCTTGGTAAAGAACTTGGTAAAGTTCTGCAGATGACAATTTGGAAAGGATCTTGCCTTTATAGATATATACCCTTGCTTTTGGGGGCAGGAGTGGACAAAAAACCACCACAAACTAAAAAACCAAACCAAAACTATTTTAAATGGTTTGGATTTAAACACAGTAACATGTAATGGATTTCTTCTGAAGGACATGCACTAATTAACAAAATAAGCAGCAAAAAAGACAAAGGAATGAAGATTCTAAAAAGCCTACTGCAAACTAGATGAAGGTACTGATTGGTTTGAGTGTTTAGACATCTGCCTAAACGTTTTTGTTTGGGTTTTTTTCGTAGTCTCTTAAATACTTTAAGACTACAAATATGCTTGAGGTACCAAAAAGTATATGCAAAGAGTTCTCGTCATGTATCTTTTTGAAATTCTGTGAATACGTTAGGTTTACTGAGGCTAAATGAGAAGTACCCCAGTGATGAGAAGCCTTCTAGGAATACAACATGTCTAAGACCTGTTATGTAAAATTCCTAGAATACTTACATTTTCTTCTCGGATATGTGGCTGTAATTGCATGTCATTAACTGTAATTCCTATATCAGGAATAACAGTCATTCCTAGTACTTTACCTAAAAACGTATCTCAATTGATTTTTTGGAGTTCATGTGGCTGAAGCAGAAGGCAGAATGATGTTAGATGAGAAAAAGTTGCAATAGAAGTGGAGTTTGTGGTTATATCACTATTTTAGAATGCTTAAGGCATCTCTTTATGGTGTATTCTGTTGCTCATAAATTGGTCAAACATTAGTGATTTCTATGACAGAAATTCCAAACTTAATTTGATTTTTTTAAATACTTTTTTTCTAGAAGTCATATTTAGAATTTTCAAAACAAGCACTTTAACAGGACCTTGCTTTGCATACATGGCCTGCTATAGAAAAAGCACCATATTTGTCTTTTCTGGGCACTAGAAAATAATTACAAATTATCTTATTGTCTCTGCTATATCACTTACAGAAGACATGGTTAAATATTTCTTAGACCAGATCTTTCTTTTAAAAAGCCCATCACTAGAAAGACATTCCAGTGTCTCAATGGCTTTGTTCAACAGGTATCTGGGTTTTGCAGTGTTCCTCAGGAATGGTAGCACAGTTCGGGAACTGGCAGGAATTGCCATTTAGAAGAGCAGTTGGGGAAATAATGGTAATAGTGTGTCTACATGAATAATACAAAGGAATATTAAGAAGCCAAGTCAATCAACTCAACTGACTATTCAGTTTGTACCTCTTTTCAAAGTATTTTCAAGATGACATGACCTAACAACTACAGTTTAGAGATATCTGAAAAAATAGTCCAGCAAAAAAGAAAGCTATGGGAATGAGGTCTTAAATCACACTGTACTCAAAGACACTTCTGAAGTCCAATGCTCTTGTAAATTCTGAAGACATCAAAAGTACAGCAAAGACATACTTGTAGTTTCAGATGTTAGTAATGCACAAAATTTCTACTGGTCAGAAATCCTCGACAGTGTACAGCTTAAAAATCTCCGCCAGATTTGATTTCTCTTAATATGGAACGAGGTGGGTCATAGCTTTGATATAGTGTTTTCCAGGTGCACAACAGGCTAGATTAGTGCTCATCAGTCAAAATGAGCTACAGATAAGTAAGGTAATTGTTTACACTCACCTAAATATGGAATAGTAGGAACCATTTTTAGGCTTCTGATATACTCTCGTGTCCTTTTGTAGTTATCTTCCTTAGACAGCAAATAGTCTAACTTCTCAAAGGTGGCCTTGTCTTTGCGATTCAAAAGCTACATAGAAAACAGGAAGATTATAAAATTTTCAAGATGAATCCGCATACAGACAACAAAAATTGTTGAATTGCCCACAGTAAAGCATAGTCAAGTTAAGAAAGATTGAAATATGTGGCTATTTCAAGTCTATTTCCACAAAACATGTAACAGATCACTACTCCTGCTATGGTGGCATCACAAAGAAGAAGAATATAAAGAGCATGCAATTCCAGCAACTCAGAAGAGTTCAGAAAACCTCAGAATTCAAACAAGACAGAAAATACAACAGTCAAGGAATAACTTACAGCCCAGGTTTTGGTCAGTCTAAAGATAGGTGCACTTTGCAGTGCTGACACCACAGACATAAGTGAATGAAGGTTATTCAGTTCTAGAAGCTTCTGAAAAAAAAAGGAATAACAACTTTAAGCACATCAAAAAGGAAAGCAGGATTAGTTAATCTCCAAGTAGCATTAATAAAATACAAACTTTTCATCAATAGGTACAGACAAAAACATTACCCAATGCTGTCAATATGCAAAAATTCTTAAGATCACCTTAAAAGTTGCAAATTTTCCAAATATACCCCTCAAAACAATAGGCATTTCAGTTGTGAGAATACAAACTGTATTTAATTTGATTTTGTTATTTTCTAAAGCTGTTTCTTCAGGAACAGAAAATGTGGAAAAAAATTGAGGCATTTTTCTTGAAAATTAGTATTTTTGAAATTAAAAATTAAGTCAAGCCAAAAACATCAACCAAAGACGCTGATGGCCTTTTGAGAATTAATACAACTTTAAATTTTGTAATTTGTTTTACAGGACAAATTTTCCTCACTTAAGTGTATTTTAAATTCACTCTATGTTGACCATTACTCAAAACACATTGCTATCAAAAGAGATAATACTTAAAATATTTGTTTAAATAAAGAATTAATTTTTTTTTTAAGTTTAGAATTACTTGTAAAATGCAGTGCTCAAACTCATTAAAATAACTGAGCTTTAATAGCAGTACTTTATACCAGCAACTACATGTTACAAGTAGGAATACAAGTCCCCCAGCAGCTGTTTTAGAAGAAAGTTTTCTTTCCATAGAAGGTAAGTTTGAATCGGGAAACAAAGAACAGAACAGTTTACAACCATGTTCAGTGTTGGCAACACACAGCTGGCTATCAACAAGACAAGCCACTTTTAAACTTGTTAGGCAAAAGTACAAGACAAGTCACACTGAACCAGGTGTTTTTATTTAACCAAGTAAAAACAGCAGATGCCATACCTTTATCTTATTTTTGTGGTACAACATAGCAGATACACTAAAAAATAATGTTACACTCTGTAATCCAGCAACGGTTCATAGGAGTAGTGCAGAAACAAACAAAAAAGAAATAAGATTCTTGAATGATAGTACAAGAAATTTGTACTTACTTTAGCTATTTTCACAAAATGGCTCAATATTTCTGATCTTATTTTTAAGGTCTGTGCTGTTAATATTTCTCGTACAACCCAAAAACTGACCTATGAAGTAAACACATAACTGAATTTACAAAAAAAGGACTTTATTAAGATGAAATATTTGCAAATTTTCACAATGCTCCAGGAAGAAAACAGGGTAAGCAAAGAAAAGAGTTCCAATCCCATGAATTTTCATCTGTATAGCTGCAATTACCCAAAAGTATTACCACTGAATACAAGACATAGGTAGAGGAGTGAGGCAACACTAAAATAACTGAATGAAACAGCTGAAACAGAGGAAAAAGAAAAAAAAAAAAAGGAAAGTAATTGTGAATGTTGTACCATATCAGCAAAAATTATTAGGAACTAATAATTAGGAACCAATGATCTAGAGGAACAGTATAAAAATACCAACAAAGCAACTGAAAACAGGAACTGCCATTGGAAAAATCTTAATCCTTAAATTTTAATTCATAAGAGTAGTTCTATTTAATTTTATAATCAGAAACAACTATCAAACAGTACCTGTTTATCACAGTAATCAAATAATTTACCTGGTTAAATCTCCTGGTAAAGGAAACAATATTTGGAGCGAGAATATGTTTTTCCTTCTTATTCCATCCACAGCTGGCTAGTTCCTAGGAAGCACATTTAAAAATTGCATTAAAATCAGTAATGTTTAAAAACATGTAGAAGTGTGCAAACTGATGCATGACAGAAGCATCTATCAGATGAACTACTAAAACCAGTCCAAGGCACCAATCTGATGACAACTAGTCTAGGCAAACACTTCTGTGTTTTCCTGATATACATAAATGATGCAATTCATATATTCTCCTGATACTAGAAAAGAGAGATATCATTATTTAGATACACAGAGACAACGCAATCAGCCTCAACTGATGTCTCTGAAGTTTCATTCTGCATTGATTCCCCTGTCTGAGCAACTCAGGTGACACAGGAATAAATCTGTATATAAACTTATCTGGTTCAAAACTGAAGCTAAGACAAAACATATCAATAAAGCAATATTAGAAGTAGAGTACAAAATTCAGCTGTGCAACCAGAGATGATAATCTAGCCATTGTTCCTAAATGTCATCTTCATTACTACAGTTAGTAAAACTTCCATGAACACACCACAGCTTAGCATATTCACTCTCATATTTTCATAAAAACCAAAATAGATTTAAAGAACACAATTTTGGAATTGTAATATTATCGTTTACAGTAGTTACAAACTAAATTAAAAAACCCTGAAGTCTTCATACGTGATTCTCAGTCTGAGAGATTCTATCATTTGAAAAAGGCTGGACAGTAACAGTCTTACAGTCTTCTGGTGGACAGAAGGTTAGGGTTAGAATTTTTTCTTGGGGCTGTTTTTTAATGCAGGAGGGTTTAGCCAAACTTGATGGAAATGTGACATGTACTTAAGAATACAGATTAGTACTTTGGCGCTAATAAAACAAAAAGTTGCCAGTCAGCTGCATAGTTCAGTCACAGTGTACAAAACAAATTTTTGAATACTCTTTCATTATGATGACCACTCCAAAGTCAACCCAGCTCAAAATAATAAGAAAAATCACAAATCCTGTAATATACCCATAACAGCCACTAATCAATTTCAATGCATAATAAAATCCCAGTAGTCTACAGCACAAACTGCAAAATAAACAGTAGAAATTCCTGTGGGAAGTATTAAATGCACATGAGGACCTAAATTAATTATTTTCTCCTTATATAAACCATATTAAATTATTCATCAAAAGAAATTTGAAATTATAACTACAAATTTGATTTAGCCAGAAAGAAAGCATCCATTTTCCAATAGTTATTTCAGGCAGTTCCAAGCATATTTAGACAGCCTAGCTCTTTAACTACAGATTCATGCTAACACATCTATACAGTCTTTATATTCAGATCTGATACATACATACTGGCCGATACATACATACTGGAAATGAGCTCTCTGTAACACCAGTTCTAAATCACTCTTCTGTTTTTAGAACCACAAATTTCAGTATCAATCAAAATGTTGTTCAACTTGCCAAAAGTACGCTATTAACTTTAAGCGCCTTCACATGAAAAAACAGAGTCAGCCAAAGAGAATTCTGCCTCTGAAAAGCACTTTGTATATTCTGATGAACAGAACACACACTCAAGATGTTGAGGTCTGCATGCTCTTGTGTGAGCAGCAGCAAAAGCATTTCCAGTTCCAAATGTATTTTGTATCCTATCTTCCAGTATTTAAGCCTTCTGCAGATAAAAATGCCAATTCACATCTGCCAAGGCAGATTCTCCACACGATCATTGTGCATCTGGTCTTGAGAGTCTGGAAATTATGAATCTCAAACCCTACTAGGGACAGCAAAAATTGCATTTGTCAGAAAGTGGAAGAGGTCAATAACCTAAAGATATTAAGCAGTTGGCTAGGGTGAAACAATGGAAAATTCTGTGCATGGTAAAATTGTTTGACTGTTTAAAAATTTGGACTAAATAGGAACATACTGCTAAAATGCACTATGTTCTAGAATTACACTTCATCTTTTAGTATGAAAGAATGCAGGCAATTTCCTCAATGCACACAGCCACAAGAAACTTTCCAATCAAGTATGCAAGAAAACTCTGAAATTTGTGGAGATTGCAATTTCCAGGATTTTAAAAAAACAAACCAGAGAATAGGGAATTTTGACATTTGATGAATTTATCCTGAAGAAATACTCACCACAAAACAGGACAGGGAGACTTCCAGAAAAGCACAGTAATTATCTTTTGTCAATACATGACAAATCAAAGTAAATTAAGCCGGGTTACACATTCACAGTGCTAACAAGGAATAAGCCTATAAAAATATTAGTGCAGTGCAAGAATTTGAGCATATTTGAAAGAAAAAAACATTATTTAAATGGTTATGTTTCCTCAGGCATTGAATTCCAAAGATGTAAGCAGACAATTTAAGAAAACCTACCTCAGGCTGTATAGCTTTAAATACTGGCATATCCATCAATGTAATCTGGCTCTGCAATAAAGATTGTATTACATTATTCAGAATTCTAAGAGCTAACAATCACATATTTACACCTGTCCTTCAGGAACTACAATCCATACAGCCACATTGTCTCCATATCCCAGAACTGAGCAGTCCTAAATTCAGCCTGCCCTTTCCAGGCTGACACACCACAAGCAGAAACTTCACCATCCTGAGTGGTAATGTGTCGCTACATTCTCTTATATTTGTGGGCTGTAACTATATTAAGGTTTTCAATACCTACAGCAGTTTAAGAGGAAAACTCTGTATGTGAGTCTCTGTTAAGATCCCAAAAAGGTGAACGCAAAATTCATCACTATTGACAAAATGCTGGACTTTGTTATGTGTGATTACCACCTGTGAATGTTTCTTCTGCCTCTAAATATTAAAAAGGAACACAACACACAAATTTGGAAATGACCTTAACTTGGCTCAGTTCCCTTTCTCTAAATATTTATATTCAATAGAGCTATCCCACCTTCTATAGAGCTCTGTCCTACTGTCCAGTAATCAAATGGTACTAAGTACTTAATTTTTTTTTTCCCCTTCATTCTCCCCTGATGAATTGTTTAAAGTTATCTAAAACACTCAGAGTACTACAGTCTTGAGTAACAAAAAATGTTATGTATAATTTACTGGTTGCTATTATTCACTAAAAGAAATTATTCACTTCTCTGGAGGGAACAGAAGCAGTCAACATTACTTGAGCTGTCAATAAAAAAAAAAAAAAGAGGAGGATAAACCAGCGAAAAGGTTTTAATGTGGCACAAGGAGGATGGCTACTCTGGCTAAGAAAGCTTTGGTGTTAAAAACTTGTATGACCAAATCAACCTCAACAAACTAACCCCAAACAAACAGCCCTACAACTAGGGTTTACATGTGATCTTTTTTCAAGCCTCACTGCCAGTCCTACAGACACACATTTCCATTTCTGGTTTCTTTCAGGGTTGGTAGATTTTTTTTGTTTGTTTCGTTCATGGCTATGGATGGCAAGTGGAACAGGAGAGAGAAAAGCAACTTTAGAGTTCAAAGATATGTTACAATGGCATAAGGGTGTGTACGCACATATGGTTATATTTTCAAAGTGTACTATTAAATCAAGAACCTCATCTGCAATCTTCCCTCTCAAACAGCAGTAGGAATTATGGATATGATAGAAAACCGATGAGTTGTAACTTAAAGGCAACCTTATCTTGGCTTGATCATTTTACAAATGCAGTTCTGAGATCACTACATACTCTTTTTTGCTGGTATAGACTACACATTATGTTCTGGGCTGTCTTGGGACTTAGCATTCAGTCTCCTCAGATGAAACCAGATATCTCTATTTTTCTGTTTACACTGAAGCTCCATTTATTTCTGAAGGTAGTCCTTGGCAATGACCATCTGAACTCAGATGAACAGGAGCAAAAGCATCAGGCCATTTTTTAACTGAGTTTATGCAGATTCGCCAACCAAATATTTTACATTTTTATCTACCAACAGCTCTCATTTAACTGTTTAAAACAGTTTAACGGTTTAAAAAGACTCAGAATTTGTTCCAAAGTGACAAACTGAAAGGACTCTTTTGTAAATGGGTATTATACCATCTTATGACAAATGAGGGAAACATCATTTTGATGCCCAGAAAATTAATGGAAACATTGAACTAGGTTCAATAGCTTTCATTCTCATTCATTCCTGCTACCCAGCAAGTTAACATATAAATTCAAAAGAAGGGACTTAAGCACAAGAACTGTATTGGATTTTTGCCAAAACTGTAATTTTGCTTTCAGTTTAGTAATGAAAACCTGTTATTAAGGAATGTAAATTTTTTCATCTCCACAAGCTTCTTTCCTACTTTTAAGCATCCGACTTTTCTGAGAAACTGATGTTTCAGCAGAAAAAGTATTTGTGGTTTCAATTTAAAAAAAATAATAAAAAAGTTCAGACTATGGATAACTAACATCTTTAAACCTCTACTAGCATCTTCTAAAACATTAGAAAAATTCCAAATGGATTTATACAAAAAACACAAATATGCTGTGTCAGGTCAATACTGAGTGATTAAATCCCAAGACATGCTTATTTTGTTGAAGTTTATATAATCAGAAATTTGTTTTCAAGAACACTGGAAGTTTATTTAAAATTTTTATTCAGTTTTTAATACCCTGCAAACCCTGAATACTGTACAAGCTTAAATAAAATAACCAAACCATTTCTACTTACAGCAAACTCCTCAGGAGTTACTTTCAACACATCAAATACAACCGCATCATAGCTTTTATTGGCATAGTCCGAACCTCGCCCTTCCAGAGAATCTGAGCTGCTACTACCCTACAAAGAAAAAATAGTAGGCTTATCTGCAGAATGATGAATTTCATGTCAAATTCAGAAAAGAAAAACGCTCCTTCATAAATCCATGGTGCACCAAAACCTGGAATACATATGTTATATTATTCTCCATCTTAAAAGAGATAAAGAACTGTATGAGCTTCAGAACAAGGCAACAAAGATGATCACAGGTGTGGAATGGCTTCTTTACAAAGACAGACTGGCTATGCTAGAAATCTTCAAGCTAGAAAAGAGGAAGTGGACTGGGGCGGAAGAAGTACAATAACCAACAAAATAAGTGAGAGTAAAGAAAGGAATGATCTCTATCTAACACCAGAAAAAGGGGTTATAAGTTGAAATTAGAGATAAATTTTAAATAAATAAGAGGATATAGGTCTTCACACATGTAGTTAAGCTGGAAAACAGCTTGTTATGGCATTCTGTATAAACTAAAAGATTACACAGATTCCAACAGGGGACTAGGTAAATATGATTTCCCCTCAAGAAGTCCCTGGGTTGCAAACAGCTGTGGCCAGGATGGTACTGGTGGGATGTTTCCTGTGCTTGCACTGGTCTTGTGTCTTTCTTCAAGCATTGGCTGTTGGCCACTAACAGAGGCAAAATAATGGATTAGAAGAATCTTTGGGTTTACCCTGGAGACTTCTTATGCTCTGATCTATGACATATATTTCTGTTCTAAGGAAACAGTGTGAAAAAGTTGGATTTTTAAAAATTATTACCAATATGAATTTAAAAACTGTGTTTACATACTCAATTCAAGTGTCCCCCATCTTGAGAGAATGGAAAGCTATATTTGTTAGGTCTGAGAGCATTTATATTATGTTTGAGAAAAGTACCTTCTGCAAAGCACAGCTGTATTACATATTTTTGTTTTGTTATAAAGATCAGCTCACTACTGAAACAGATTATTTGTTTCATGAAAATCAGGACAACTGCTTTGATAGGATCAAGCTGTGTGTGCAAAAGGCACCACTACAATGGAAAAAAACTTGCTTCACACAGCTCTTCAGCTGTCTTAAGAGATGAAGTAGAAATTTTCAAGCAGGGAAGAATTTAATCAAAATGTTACCTTTTTTTAAAAAAGATAAAAATACCTCAAATCATACGTTTAAAACATATACTTTACTGGGCACGTTTTACTGTAGCTGATTTGCAATATTTCATCATAACATTGTAAGAAAGCAAAAAACTAGGAAAACTCGATAGGGTAACTAGTTCTCAAGTAGTCTTCTGTTGGTGACCCTGGACCTACAAACACAAGCTGTCAACTGTGCACGGCAGCTCAACATGGAACTAGGTAGTTTTTGGAAACAGCACAACAGAGCTGCCTGGTCTCCAAAGGATACAAAAGCTTAAAATGAACAAAATCTTACAGAGCACTTTCTTACTAGTAGACTAGTAAATTCCACAAAAAGAATCAACTGTAGTGTTTCTGAATGGCTCCATTTTGATGGTACATTACATTGCTCAACTCATTAATAATAAACACCTGCTGCATGTTATAGAGTAACAGGTAAAAAATGCTATTTAAAACTAATTGAGAAATCATCAACAACAATAATAAAATTGATTGTGAACACTGAGAACCATGAAGTGTTCTAAAATTAATCTGTTGTCAAATACCACATCCTTCATAAGAAAAAACACTGGCATGACTAGTAGTGGAAAGGGCTTCTGAAACATGCCAGAATTTCTGTTTTAGCAAAGGAGCTAATAAAAGCCAAGGAACTGTACCTCTGGAGTGGCGGAGGTGACCATGACATTGGCCATGAGGTCATTCCTTTTATACATGCTCTCCCCAAGACACAGGAAGCTTCACCTCAGCCAGCATTGGTGAGACTACATCATGAAAATAGTATTCCTGCAAAGTAAATGTATTAATGCAAATAAATAAGAGAAAAAAAAAATCCCAACAATACAAGGTATTTCATCGTCCTTTCTCAGAAAGGAAATTCAGAATCAAGTTGATCTTAGGAGCTAGATTCTCTTTTCTCTTTCAGTTACAAACTGTGAAGGAGAATAATTGAATATCACTAAAGCCACGCCAAGTCCTTATCCCTACTTTCAATCAATTTAAGAAATATAGTGGGGGGAAAGAAAGTGTATTATTTCCCATTTAAGATTAATTCAGTTTTATATAAAGTTCATGCTAGGCGGTATTATCCAGAAACTGCAGGTTACCATAACATTTTAAAATAAGAAACCCAAGCTATTAAATGACTGAAAATATGATGCTTCCATACTGTTCCCTGCTTGTTACTTTAATTAGTCTCAGAACTGGTGATGTCACTGCCATTCTATCTTTCTAATGTGCAAATCCTATCGGCAGCTGCTTCGGCCCCCACTAATACCTATACAGACAGGTGTGCCTGAAAAAGCATTTTATGTCAGGCCCCAAAGAACAGAAGTTTCCCAGAGAAAGGAACCAGCCAACACCATCCCCCTTAGTTGGAAGGATGAGCCTTTAGTATCTTGGCTAATCCAGCAACAGCACTGTCTGAAATTATACTTCTTCCAGACTGGATTAAGCAGACAGATGCAGTTCCAAATTGGCTTAGATATATTACATATCACATATATAATGTACCTTAAGCTCCCTCCAGAAACCAAAGACAATTGTTTAACGAAAACAAAATGAAAAACCCAGCCACTAAACTCCCTGTATTGCAGTTCTGAATTAAAGCCATTGATCACAACAGTAATATTTTTATCTAAAGAACCATCAATCTTGAAAGAAAGCACAAATAATTATGAGACAGCATATTCCTGAGTATTGAACAGAGATAAGCATTTATAAATATTTATCTCCCTGGTATCAGGAAATCAAGTTTCATCATGTTAGATCTATGTTAAGGATTGTACACTAAAGGTTATACACCATGTGGACATAGATGGATATATGATTCCACAAATCTAATTCAGTTGCATCTCATACAGGAAAAATCAATACTTTTATGTAAGTAGGCACAATTAAAATGAGAACAACTAACATGATTATAGACTTAATTCCAATAGCAAGGACACTCAAAAGAACTACACACTTATATTTGAATAAAATCACTTCCCCAACGACAACAACAGATATTTCCAGGCACAAAAACATTCAATTTGGTCAAAATTTTATGTAAGGGAAATTGAAAGGAATCCTAAGAAATTTTATTCTCAAGTCTACACAGCAAAGAAACAATTGACCATGTGATTGCCCAATTCAGAAAAATCACTCTGAAGGCTTTAAGTCACTTAAATTGTCACCAATGGATACAGCTGGTCGCTTACTCACACTGGACCTCCGATTAATTCCGAAAACTTAAAGCATTGTTCATATAGAAGATACTGTTTGGAGACAAGCATAATTAATTCCTGAAATGAAATAAAATCCAGAACCAAAATTGAAATTCTACCCTCAAACACAGCAAAACCAGACTTCACACAGACAGTGTAGTCAGCAGATTTTGGGTGTCCATACTAACCACTAGCTTTACAGGTTAAAGCTGTCTTTCCAACAATGGTCCAAAGACAATCAGCACAATGACACAGTACTTGTCAAAGCCCTTCAGTTAAATGTTCAGCATAACATGCTATGCTCTCATCTTAACGAAAATTTTGTCAGTTAATAAAGTTTATGTTTAATGAGTCATGAATCAGAGTCCACAATCTCAAATCTAAGACTACTCTTACATCATAAATAATCTTGCAGGAATCCATTAACAGACTTTAAGGACTACAATGAAATGCCTGATGAAGGGGATAGCCATGGATGTTTACAAGTTTTTAATGTTCAACATGTTCCATTTCTAACATACTTTATAAAGAAGTATGTTAGTAACATACTTGGGACAGGACCTGCCTCACTTTGTCAGTTAAGCAATGCTTTCAAGATGCAGATCTGAGAATCCAAATGGAACCTTATGTGAAAGCTTATTAAGATGGGCATAAAAAAACAAAAACAAAAAACTAACACAGTCCAGACCTATAGCATTGTGAAGAAGGGACTGCTGAACACAAACACCTGTCTCATGAAAAGAAAGAAGAATTTTTCCTCCCAAATTAATAATCAGAATTATACCCATGGGGTGAAACTAAACTGCCTTACTATTTCTAATTACTAAATTTAAATCAGCTGCTAGGGAGAGAATAAAATACAGATGCCATACAGCCTTGTTCGACTGTGAGAACTGGCAGTTGCAGGAAGATTACATGAACTTTAAGCATGCTGCTAGCTGACAACGAGTAAAAATTTTTCAGATAGAGCATGCACATACATATTAAGAGCAGAACTATTTTTATATTCTCTACACGCGTACAAGTGTGTGCGCACACAAACCCCAAAACTGCTTACAGAATTACCAAATCAGCTCAAGCTCTGATTCACTCAGTGTGGGGGTTTCATCACTCATCACAGCACACATAGATGAACCCCATGCCAACCACCGACACAGACTCCCGTATGTGTACTTTTTTAGCAAAATCTGCAGTTGCTCAAACATGCAACTAGGAATATTGTTACATCTCCCTTTACATCCTCACCCTATCTGTCATCCCTACAAGTCCTGACATGACAAACATCAACAGCTCTCCCCACAATCTCATGGGCATGTGTGAAAAAAACAGTAACTGCATTTCAAGTAATGCCAGAATGTCCTCAATTAAATCAGTGAAGAACCAAATTCCTTTATTTGTGTTCTGACAAAATTAACTCATTTTGAACACTAACAGACTGCAAAGTATTTCTAGGTCTGGAGTTTCTCCTGTTAATAATCCTTAGAGATACTGAAGTGGAAAGCAATTTTCATGATGTCATTTCTTTAAAACGTGGCATTGACATCAAGGCCACAAAAATATCTCCTCCTTCTGCGCCTTTCTGACTATGCTTTCCAGTGTGCGGGGGCTCAAAAATGCTCTGAAAGGGGAAAGAAAAATCCCATATGTGTCCTTGTATCCTGTCCAAGCTCAGTTTTACTCCAAGTTTTAATGGTTACTAAACCAAAGAGACAGAAGTGCTTTAATAGCTGAAAGCAAAAGCACTAACATACTTTGCTTTGCCTTTCAACATTCAGTATACAGAAAAAGGTTGCAAGGTTAGATACTTTCATTCTAAAAAGGATGAAAATAGATTTTTATTTTTTTCCTTCCCCAAATGTTTCAAATATAACACAAGCATTAAAAATGTACTCCTTTTCCCTCTGTACATAGGTTTCTCCAAGATTCACATCTCCTATGAAAAAATGCTTCTCTACATACCCATTTGTTTTGCTGCCTTGAAGAAAGTCATAGGGAGCAATTATCCTTTTAAGTCAAATCCAAGGAGCTTTTATTGTTCTGAAATCACCTGGCAATTTGAAGTATTTCCAAACCTGCTAACACAGAAGGTATTACTCTGCAAATTAAGTAACACTGGCACTACTATTAAGCCTACTGTAACTGTCAGATTACAAATAGAAAGATACTAAAAATAAAAATTTACTCCCCCATACTTCCAATATTTTGCTCCAACAAGATTAAAAATACATTTTTGATATTCTGAAAATTACCCAAGGTAATCAAAGGTAAAAAGTCACTAAAATGACATATGATTTCCTTTCATAGCTTTTGCTTCTTAAAAACTACTTTCAGCTTGCTCAGGTTAATCATTAAAATTATGCATTATACAATGCTAAAAAAAATCCAAACAACAACAAAAAACCCACATTATCTGTTTGTACAGAATGTTCACAGGTACACTGCAATACATATTCATAGGCTGCCATCAGCAAAGTGGATAAATCAGGATGCAAACACACATATCACCAAAGGTTGTCTGTTCTTTACGAACTTAAACTCTTTTAGATATGTATCTCTCTGAAACCAAAGTGAAGACCATGCAAGAACAACAAAATGGGGAGGGGTATGGAATTCGAAACATCACCATCAAAACTGAGAATGAAACTAATCCCTATAGCCATTATTTTACCAGCATTTATCACATTTTGTCATCTATGGCACAGAAGTGACAATCTCTGAGAGCAGAAATGCAAATTTTACATTGCTGTTAGTAGCAGACATCTAAGCCAGTTACAGTGACCATAAGTTCATTCTCATTACTAGTTACCCAACTCACAAGAAAGTCACTAGAAGATTCTTAAACACAGTTACCACCTCTGGCCAAGGAAGTCCATGTGTCCTAATTTCTGAATGCTAGCAGAACAATCTGCAGAACTTAGTAACTGTTCACGCTGCTCTCAGCCAATATGAGAATAACCATGTAAGCAACCACTGATGACCACTGTTCTTACTGATTTTTCTTGCTGGAGGAAAAAATATTGAGCTAGACAGGTTTTTGATCAGACCTGCTACAGCCATTCTGGGCTCATTAAGTTAACTGTCTTAGCTTATTTCAAACCCCATTTACTTACTGCTTTCATTAGTTCAGTATGGTTTTCCTATCACTGAGTCATGAGCTGACAGCTGCACCATGCTTTTACAAAAACATACTTCAGCATGCTACCAAAAGGTAACTGCTCTTTAAGCTTAAATGAGCTGCACAATTGTTTCAGTGAAAACAATTAAAGAGCACTAAGTCCCATCTGGGTACTGATAAACTTGGCTGGAACCAATGAAAATTACCAGCTGAGATTATTTATTTATTTTTAAATAAATTTAGAATAGAGTAGTTCCAGTTGGAAGGGACCTACAACGACCATCTAGTCCAACTGCCCGACCACTTCAGGGATGACCAAAAAAGTGAAGGTATGTTATTAAAGGCATTGTCTAAATGCCTCAAACACTGACAGGTTTGGGGCATCAACCACCTTTATAGGAAGCCTGTTCCAGTGTTTGACCACCCTCTCAGTAAAGAAAAGTTTCCTAATATATAGTCTGAATCTCTATCGACTCCGCATTGTTCTTCCCATATGTTCTGCTCCAGGGAGAAGAGTTCAGTACTTCCCTCTCTTCACATCCCCTTCTCAAGAAGCTGTAGAGAGCAATGAGGTGCCCCCCCCCCCCAGCATCCTCTTCTTCAAACTACACAAATTCAAAGTTTTCAGCTGCTCCTCAGAGGACACACCTGCCAGAATTTGGTATTAAGCATAACAGTGGCCAGTTGCCATTGACCAAGATAAGGGCATGAAGAACACTGAAAGAATCTTGCTTTCTATCTCCAGCAAGTTCAACAATAAACTATTCCACTTCATTCGCAATTTTATACAGCCTAAAGACTCATTTACAATAGACCACATACAGCTTCACATTCAATTCTGAATTTTCATCACTGCACTCATTTTCCACTTTCTTCATTCCAAAACTACTCCTCCAGATGCTCACCATTAGAACGATTCTATCCTTGATGAACCATGAACAAAGCCATATTCAGATGGTGTGGGCACAGAGTACAAATCAGAAAATGTTTGCACAGTTAACATATTGCAAGAGGAAAATGGGACTGTATTATAAAAATGGGACAAAACAATAATGTGGTTACACTTGTACCCCTCTCCTTGTATCCAGCCACTGATGTGAAACTTATATCACCATCTACATCACATCCAGCGTCAGCCCTGAGGCTCATAAGAGGGGGGAAAAAAAAGTCCCATCTTTTTGTGTAATTGCTAAATATAGAGGCAATTAGCATCAAGGTATCTAAACCCATTGCTTTTCTCCCCATCTAGATATTTACATACTGTTCCATTCTCTAAGTTTCTTTTGTTTATGATGAGCATATTAATATTATAAATAGAAAAAAAAGTAAATTTTCAAAATCTTTCTGAGTCGAACAGTTTACAACACTTTTGCCAAAGCAGTGACAGAGCAAGCCAGTCTGGAGGCATTTCTAGAGGACAATTTCTTTAACTCTTTTGAAAGAAGCAGCTGCTGAGTGCTAGGTGGGTACTTGCTAACCTAGAGAAAAGTTAATGAACAAACCTCAGAAGCATTGAGCAATGCTAATGTAAAACCATTTTATTCCTGACAGCATCCCCTCCCCAAAAGGTTAGTACATTCAAAGACTAGATCATATATTCACTTCCCCTAGTGCCCCTGGGCAGTCAAGTATCACCTCTTAAACCCCAACTCTCATTCCTTCACATACGATTTTTGTGAAGTGGAGAGGGGAGGAAAAAAAAAAAAAAGGACCACACCTCCTATACTAAAGGCAGAAATGATCCATGTGACTCCCACTTCCTCCAGAAAATAGTAGTCTTCTGTATGCCATTCCGAGCCCTTTCATGACATACAATGTATGCACAAACACACATCTACAACTACACAGATGAGTTGTCTTAATAGTCACAATCTTTTCCTTTCCAAAGTCCTTTTGAAATAATTCAACATTATTATTAGATCTTGGTGGCCATTTCATAGAATATGACAAATTATAAAGTACTCAAAAGCCTGCCTTTAAACAATAATTCCCTGACAGTTTAGTAAGAAAAAAGCAATTAGGCTACAGAAGATGAAAAAGCCATTACACTTATATGACTAAAGATCCTCCTAAGTGAAAACTGTTTACTTTTCAGTATCTGTTTCACCAGAAAGTCTCTAATATACTTCATTATGCTTTAGGCAACAGTACCCCCTATAGATAAAATATCTCATGAACAATTTGGTAGTTTTATGTACGCTCTTTTCCGAGAAACTTGTTACTGTAGTTAATGAATAATAATGAAAACATAGTGGAAATACCTTATAACATAGTATACAAGTCCCTATGCTGGGCTGTGACAAGATGCAGTGATTATACACCTTTGGAAGGGAAACAGTGCTACAAAGTTTAGTGCAGTAACTTACAGCAGTCACTGTTACATTGCCAACAGAAACACAGAAGCTGAGCAGAACTAGTGAAGTGTGGCCCAGATCCAGGACCACTAGATCATCAATATTCAGTAGGTTGAAATAGGATTTTAACTGAAACCACAACAAACATTATTAAGGGGCTGTGGATGAACTATGTGTTAACCCCACTGATTTAGCTGACCACAAACTGAAATCACTGAAGTAAGTATTCTTCAATAACATGCAACATTCCTGAGCAAACAGGCTGAAAAACTGATTCTTGCAGCACCTTCCAATAGCTGCCAATTAATCAAATCTAACTCATGAAAAAGCAGATTCAAAGTTGATTTCTCTTACTAAAATTGTCCCCTACTTCCACCCCTCTAGTGCCCATACACTTGGAGAATTTTTATCGTGAGGAGAGAAGCAGCTGCTGTTATCAGTTTAATAAATATCTTCAGAATCCAGGTCCCAAATTATTTTGGGTTTATGAACGCACAACTGATTTGAATTATAATTAACAGGAGTTGAAAAACAACATCCAAAGGTCAGGCCGTGCTTTTATGATATGCTTTACCTGACTATTGACATGTTAAACGAGACAGCCACAGATTCCTTTGTCACAGGCAGGCTGCCCTACAACAGTCCAAACACTGGATTTTCAAAATAACTTACTCATGTAGGGCAACCAAGGCACAAAGGAACTTGTGGGAATCACTACACCAAAAATGTAACTGACATTCTAGAAGTTAAATAAATAAAAAAAGTCTTATTATCTTCAAAATTATAATGAACACAAGGTCTCAGTCTTACAGTTTAAGAGCTGCATGCACAAACTCATCATGAAAAGGCTCTTCATAATTCTCCTAAACTGTCAAAATTTAGTTCAAAATTATTAACGACCTCACATGATCCTTAGTTGCTAAGAACATGGAAGAGTAGCAGGCTGACAATGCACGTTTGTATGTGCAATGCTATTTTTATCAATTATGCCCCATATCTTTATTATATCCACTAATTAATGAGTTCATTTTAATGACTATTTATTATTTTTACAAGTTGACTATTACGTGTTCTCTCTCCATTCTGCTATCTCTGCCATCATTTACTGCAGCAAGAAGTAATGATATGATCAATACTTCTTTCTTATGTAAGCAAAAGAAACATAATAAAGTGACATTCTATTATGTAAACATAGTAGAAAGAGATCAGTCTGGATACATAAAGAAATTAAGAAAGAAATACAGTGCAGGTTTCTAATAATCAGAAACTGAAGAACTTTGCATAGATCGGGGAATTTTACCCATGTCCGGAAATCTTAACTTTAAGGTTAACTTTATTATTTAAATAAAATTGCAAAACAGCCCCCCACAAGACTGAATGAGAATTCAAGTAAGTGATTATCACCAGAGTCCTCTCTTGTTTTCATGTTCTATTAATTAATACAGGACACATATCAACAAAGTTTTAATGCTGAAAATCACTTTCTTGAGCAACAGAAGCTAGTAAGAACGGTACACAACCATACTTGGCAAGTTCCACCTGCAATGACAAAGTGACTCTGCAGTAAAAATCCATAAGAAAAGTGGGAACCAGTAAACAGTGTGTTAATTTGTCATACAAACATGAATTTACTGGAAAATGGCAATGCGACTAACGCTCTCCTTTAGCTTGACTGATGCTCCCAGATGGCAGTGTTGCACATACTGCACCTCAAGTTAGATAAAAGCTGCATTACGTTACTGGCATCTGGAATGTATTTGCTGCTTCTGCAAACCCAGCTTTCCATTTTCATTCTGAATCAGATAAAAATCCTCTCAATTAAAGCAGTAATTTCTAGCCAAACACTGCATTGATTCAAATTTCTCAGTAAAACCAGCTGAAGTTTCATATTCAGTACCAATCTCAAGATTAGAAGACATGCTGCGTGTCACATGAAACATCATTAACACATTTTTAAATAGTATATAAACAATACTTTATAGCTAGGAACTACTAAAGACTAGTATTTGCAATATTTTGCCACAAAAGCATAACAGCCTTTGTGGCTTCTGAGTGTTCCATTAAAAATAACCTGGTTTTGTATTCAAATATTAGAAGTCAGCAAAAGTATCACGTTCTACTATAAATGGGGAAAAAGTTGCAAATCTTAAATGAAGAATAATGACCATAAGCTACCCCCAAAAAATACAGAGCCTTTGCTGCCACTTGGAATCTCTCATTCTGTGTCAACCATAAAAACCTGTGGACTCTCCTCTCCAAACCTTATCAAGTTTTAGTCGAAGTTCTCAATGTTCCACTAGGTGGCAGTGACTCTTAACTTATTACAGGCATGCTTTCAAAAGGTCTTAAATCTTGTTTTAATATGTAAACATAACTCAGGAAAGAGCAGGTACTCATCCTTGGTAGATGAAAATGGAAAATTAAAATGGAATGTTTTCTAGGTTTTAGGAGTTTTTACACAACTACTCTGAGAACCTATTTTACAGCATCCCTTAGAAAAATAATGGAAATACAGAGAACGTGTCACGATTTGGTTGATATGAAGTCATTCAGAAGACAATGCTAGATTGCACTGTACTGTCCTAAATCATGAAGAACAGCATTTACTCAGGGCTAGACAATAATTTATGCCTCAGTTTCCTTCATTCCCAACTACTTTCATATTTCTATTAGTTTTGCCAAATCATTTTGGCTGAAAAAGCAAGTATTTCAGAAGAGATTTGCACAGTGTAGGAGGCAGTGATTAACACTACTACCTTGTCCATGATATAACCTATACTCCAATGGTCAAGATCCTCATGTAGGACTGTGATAAATACTCCCCCTTTAGCATGAAGAATTATTCACAACTATTGGCATGTTCCTTCACTGCTTCACCTGCTGAAAGTTAGTTTAAACCGTCTCTCTTAGATTCTGTAATACTCACCATCTTAATAACTATCTTTACACAGAATCACTGAGGCTGGAAGGGCCCTCGTGAGACTACACAGTCCAGTACCTCTGCTCAAGAAGGGCAAGTTGTCCCAGACTACATCCAGTTGGGTTTTTATTATCTCCATGGATGACGCAATTCTGCTCAACCCATTCCAGTGCTTAATTGTTCTCCCAGTAAAGTGTTTTCTTGTGTTTAGGTGGAGTTCCCTATGTTTTCCATGTACTCTATTCTATTTTAATTTGTGTCCATTGCCTTTTAACACTCACTGGCTACCACTGAAGGTTCTGGCTCCAATCCCTTTACATCCTCTCATTGGGTATTTCTATACATTAGTGACATCTCCCCTGAGCCTTCTCTTTTCCAGACTATGCAACCTCAGCTCTCTCAGCATCTCCTCACATGAAAGGTGCTCCAATCCCTTAATCATCTTTGTCGCTCTCTTTCAGACTCACTCCAGTAAGTTCATAACTTTCTTGAAGTAGGGAGCCCAGCACTACAGTAGCAGAGGTCAATTTACAGGTCTTCATCACTGACCAAGGAACAAGAGTCCTGCAAGGCACAGTACAACAACCAAAAAAAGTAGTAACACAGTGCTATCAGGTAATGGGCCAACAGCATAAAGTAAGAAACAGACTTACAGACTGCAAGAAAGTAAAGAGAACAAAGAGGATTACAGTGTGACAAGAGCAATTCCGAGTTCTGAAAAAATACTACAGCTTTATTTCTTAGCAATCACAGGGAGCAGTAAATTTGGAAACTGAAGCAAAAGTTTTGATGACTATTCATTTAAGTGAACAAAATAACGGTTGCTATCCAGAACCAACCAGTTCTTCAGGTCTGAAAACTGCTGGGTGATAGACAAAAACCCCGTACCATCTTGGTCCATAATCAAGACAGAGCTGCAGCTCTCTCTCCAGCAGAACTCTTCTCCCACAAAAGTCATTACATTTCAAAAAAGTTGTCATGGTTCAGGGCCAGGGAAGCCTGCTAGACCTGTAACAGATGCTCTCTGTTAACGCTCCTCCCTCCCCAAAGGGAGGGAGAAAGTGAATAAGGGAGAGAGACTTAGCAATTAGAAGAGGGAACTAGAACAGCCTTCATGAAAATGAAAATAATAATAATTATAGAATATATACAGAACCAGTATTGAATCCAACCCCCCGCAATGGCAATTACCTCCCCATCACCACTGATGTTGTGGTGCAGGCACCAGGAAAGCCCCAGACTGGGCCCAGTGGCAGACAGGAGCTGTGTTCAGGAACACACAGATTGGCATTGAAGGCAGAATGGACAGAGTCCTCCTTAGATGCTGGCATTGAAGATGTGAGTAAGAAGCCAGAAAAAGACCTGAGCCAAGCCGGGGCTTGACCCTCCTGATCCCTCAGCTTTATACTGAACATGACATCTACGAGATGGAATCCCTCATTGGTCAGTTTGGGGTCACTCGTCCTGTCCTCCCTGCAGATGCAGCCTTTTACTTTCTGCACCCCCAACATGGTGCACAAGATTCAGCACTGGCCTTGGTCTGAACACCCGTCCTTGGTAGTAACTCTAAACATGGGGTGTTCTCACTGCCAGAAGCAGCCACTGGCTGTGAGAACAGGCTGCTAACTTCAGACAGTGCAGCAAGTTAGAAGAACTGAGCTGGAAAGTAAAATCACTGAACAGAATTAATTCTGTTCTCACTCAAACCAGGACACAAGTCTGCTGACTTGCATAGGTTAGAAGGACAACATACATGTTCAGGAGAATTATACTTTAAGGGAATCTCAATAAAACAGTCACAGGAAAAGAAATATATATATGCTTTTTTACAGTATAATACTGTCATGACTCTAACATGACTCTACATTCTGTAAACTGAGGAGAACTGAGTTATTTCCATAATCTCTGGTATCAAACAAGTGAAAACAGAAAAATACCTGCTACTTTAGTTACAGGTGCATACTTACAGTGGAATAAGGTACTTCTGCACTCATTCAACCCATTTTGCTGTCCACCTCCATCAGTCTGTTGTTGGGTCTAACTCTGGCTACTCAGCAGATTTCTCTCGTTTAAAAGCATGACATTCCTGTAAATTAACAGGAAACAGGATTATGGTGATATTTATTATGTAACCCAGATCCTCTCAAACAGTGCATTCCTTACCTGAAACATGCACTCTGGTATTTTCATTCTTAACTCTCCCTCCCAGCTTTGACGGCTAGTTCCCTATTCTAGTTCCATTGGTATGTGACAAATTCCCAAACTCAAAAGCAGTAAGGACTACATCACAGAGGGAAGAGCAACCTGCAGCTCTTCCTCACTCTGCTAACACAAGCTGATATGCATATTTGCATCTTTGTTTTAATCACTTCTTTCAAGTTGCTTTATAATTGGTAAATGCTACTCATCTTACTTCATTTTCCTCAAGACTTAACTAAACAAAGCAGAACGGACACAAAACCAAATACAAACACTCTTCTTTCTCTACATCAGCAAATGAAGCCACAATTCTTCTGCCAAAGATGGTGCAACAAACTTGAGAAAATACTGTTTAGGTAAGACACTTGGGTGATATTTAGACACAGCTTTTCCCTTTCCTCCTCTTCTGCTTTATACACTTTTTTTAACAGCTAAAGTTTAGAAAATTATACATAAAATGAGAAGAAAATCCCAATGATAGATACTTTCATGTGGAAATTGATAAGAAATTCCCATTAAAGCCCATGTTGCTTTGACAAAAAAAAAATCACTGCAGATGACATGGTGCTACTACTGTGCCTCTACTACAGTCTCTATTACGGAATCTCCACTTATAAAAATGTGTATCTTCTAGTCTCTAAATACATGTAATCCTACTAGCATCAAAGAAAGTGATCTTTTGCTGGAAAAGCAGTATTCTCTTCATACACTCAAAACTCAGCCAAACTCCGAGCATACATACAGCAGGCACTCCGGGCATGAGCAAATTATCTACTTTATAAAAGAATCAAAATGACAAGTTATGAACGAGTTAACATCCACTTCAGTATTTCAATCAAAATTACAGGTGCAATGTATGTTCACATCCCATCTCAGCTTTGTCAATCAGATTTGTTCACTGACAATTTTTTGTTTTGTATGTGTGCACTCTATTCTGTCTACTTCTTTCACTCTCCAACGCTTTGAAAACTAATTTTCCAAGTAAAAGTTTGATATATATGAAAAAAATTGCCTTTGCAGACTCTGTGCTGGAAGTCTCCAGTGTATCTGAACTTTTCAATTAGGCAGCATTAGTTCTACCTGTTTCTCCACCTCCCCCATGCTGTTAATATCAAAGGTCACTTGGTGCTAAAGACAGACATCAATTAGGTAGATTTAAAGAATTTATCAAAAAGAGATACACATGCTACCTGATGTCAACAAACATAAGTCCATGAAAACATTAACAAACAGGGAATAAAAAAAGCCTTGTTAGAAAAAAATAATCATCAATATTTGGAATCCTGTATTACAGATACACACCCACTGAATAGTTGTCCTTTATCTTCTCTATAAATCCCTACCACTAACACTTTTCTGACCACTTTGATATTCTCACATATCTGTCTATCTTGAAGGGACAGACTGCAGCAAACATTTTTCTTTTATTTTCAAGAGCTTCCTTAATTCTGCATTTAATCAATTATACTGATCTTTCTCCTTAAGTCTCTCATTACAAACTCTTAAAACATTTTTACTGTTAATTTTGGGGCATTCATAAATTTTATCTTCCTTTTTAAACTGAGGATATCAAAACTGTGCATTATAATCCTGTATCATTTTAACCACATGATTTAGAACTTAAAATCTTCCTAATTCTGCTCACTACTTCCTTGTCTATTTACTTAGAGATAGAATTAATCCTTTTTTCCTGTAACAGTGAAATGAGAGTTCTTGTTGAGTTGACTGCCTGAATCATTTGCAGAATGTCTGCTCCTCAAAACACCTTCCCTTTCACTTTAAATGAAGCCTAAAGTCCAACCATAACACAAACTCTTTTCAAACACACAGCATGCCCTATGGCCTACTTTGCTCTGTTCAGATTAACTGTTCATGTTTTTAACAAGTTATGTTATTTACAAATGTTAACCACGGCATTCACAAATTCACTGCCAGATCACTGATGAATTTGTGCACTATCAGACCCAGCTCACTCCCTGTAGATATACTCTTTTTTAAAATTAGTTCTTTCAAAAGCAGATAATACCGATATATGGTACCAAACCTATATACTGTCCATCAGTCTATTACCAGTAAACCAGTTGTCTATTGGTAACAGACTGATAGACAGTAAACCAACCATTTATTGCATTTGTTATTAAAAGGATTGCACATTGTCATTTTTTAAACCCAAGTATCACACAGTAGTGGAGGGCTTGATTAAGTAAACATTTACAGTTTTCAGGTAGCCACCTTGGTCGATTCAACCTACAATTGCATACGAGAACAAAGTTCAGTTTGGTTAGCAAAAGAATTTCTCACAGAACCATGCTACCTAACTATCCCAACATTTCTGTTCTGCAACATATTATTAAATAAAGCCCATTCTATATCCTCCTTTCATTTTTTTTTTTTTTAATATAAGTAACCACAGTAGCATTAAGGAATAAGCTTCATGGAGCACTTGCCTGTCATTCACACAACACTAGAACTTCAGAATCAGGACTGGCAGGCCACAGATCTCAACTTGTGTCTAGCAATTTAAGAAGTCTGGTCCTCAGATTTCTAAAGTGTTTATTATTTATTAACAGGAAAGTATCTCATAGTTCTTATCTGAATACAACATCCTGTTCCTTACCAGAAGAAAAAAAAAATTATACAGACATTAATGGCTTCTCCAAATATGCCTGGCAACAGAAAAACATATCCCTAGGCTTCTTCCTTGCTTACTCCAGAATAGGTAACAATTTTTCCTTCCTGTCCTGAGCTCTGGTAAGTACAACTGGGTCCAAAATATTCTGGTAATTTTTCATCTATGGTAATTCAAAAAGCCCAATTTATACAATTGCTACCTAGTCCCCCTACTCCCATTTTTATATATCCATTTTTGCATCTAAACCCCTCCATTTTGAAACTAAGTCAGTTTGAGCTGCTGCTGAAAACTGTTACTCTTCTCAAGTACCACAGGAATGGAATGCATGATTTTTAAATGGGATGATCTCTCTGTTGTATCTCCCCCATTGCATATGGGCTAATACCGCAAGTATGATGAAAAATGGGAGCAAAAATTTGCAAAATGAAAGTTTCCATGAAATGTTGACAACTGAAGTTTAATTAAAAACAAACAAACAAAAACAGAAACAAAAAAACAACATAAGTTTTGCAGTTGAGAAAGATGAGGTTTTGCTGGCTGTCAATTCAACATATTACTTCAACCAAAGAGACTGAAAAACTAAAACTAAACACACTTCAGTTTCACCATTGTTAGTCACAGAACACACTGCCTGGGATAGAAAACATAGCAAGTACAGTCACTTAAAGATTTTTTTTTATTTTTTTTTTAAAGAATAAATTTCTAATTCTTATTGTCTGACAAAAGCTGTACTTCCTACATGTTTGCTTTAAAGATATTTCATATTTGTAGACACGATAAATTAAAGTATCTTTCATTTTCTGAGGTGCTCATTAGCAATGTTTTTTAAATATACTATGACATCCCTATGTAAAGTTTGGTTATGAAATGTGCTAAGAACCTAGAAATAAAGTTTACATGGAACAAGAAGCAAAGCTCGATTTCCAGACATCACCCCTTTACTAAAATAAGGTAAATAAACAGAAAAAATGAATAAAATAACTTGGCTAAAAGAGTTTTCTAGTATTTATCTTCAAACTGGTCCTACACTGCAGGACAGACGACATACAGAAAATGAACAAGTACACATAGTTCTTTATTCCCTTATTATACATTCTCCCTGCTTCTCACATGTGAAAAATAACTACAAGGCACAGCATAAAGTTTCAACATGAAAACAAACCTGACTTTAAAACCATCTGTTGAACATAAAAGGCACATATTGATACATTCAATAATTAGGTCTTTAAAGTAAGGAGTATCTTTCCACATCATAAGAAGGGTCAAAAGAGATTTTTATTTTTATTCCGATAATAAATAAGAGACTACGTAGCTTCCAGTTACTTGGGTTCAAAACCACAGTCTACCAGCTAAAGGCATGCTGTGGTTCTACAGCCAGGAATTTCAATAACAGTTCCTGCTCCACTAGATGCCTTTGAAGCCTGCTGGAACCAGATCAAAAAATATTTGCAGTGATTTGAAAGCAGATCTCAGCTAGCCAATGTTTCTTAACTGCATCTGCACATTATCATTCATATAATATACAAGTAATTTTCAAATTTATTCTAAAAGTCCAGTGGAAGATATGGCCAAACCCTGAAGGTTTTCACCTGCTCCCTCTGTTACCCTACACAATAAATAAGCCCCTTTACTCTCATCGTCTACCAACGACCTCATTTCATCGCACCCCTCAACTCCTGGAAATCCAACCCATTTGAAAATCCCTACACAGCCGGTGCGAGCAGCTGCTCCCGTGCCCAAGCGGCGGAGGGGCAGGGCGACCGCCGGAGCCAGCAGGAGAGAGCCGCGCGGCCGCCCGCGCATCACCTAGAAGCCGTTCCCAGGGGGCGGCCGTTCCCGTGGGGCGGCCCCGCCGCTGGAAGGCCGCTCGGTGGGCAGCTGCCACCTGCACCAGCAGGGCCCAGCGGAGCCCGGACCCGGCACGGCGCCCCCACTGAGGAGCCTCGCGCCGAAGGCCGCGGGCAGCGGCCCCCCCACCCCGCGCACCTGCCCGCTGGCCGCGCCGAAGGCCGAAGACACGGCCCCGCGCCCCGCGCCGCGCCCGCCGCCCTTCCCAAGGGCCGGGAGTCACGAGCTTCCCGCATGCGGCGCGCCCCTGGAGGGTGGGCTCCCGGCCGGGGCCGTCGCCGCAGAGCTCCGCCCGCAGCACACGCCCGAAGCGCGGACGGCAGCGGGCGGGGGGCTGCGGCGCACGGGGCCGCAGCCCAACGGGGTGGAGCCGGGCGAGCGCAGCCGCCCCGCGCCAGCGGCGGGAAGGAGGCCCAGCCGGGAGCCACCTGTCCCGCCAGGCACGCGGGGCTCGTCTACGTCTCACCTGTCGGGAACCGGCCGCCCCCAGCGCCGTCGTCGTCCCCGAGCCCTTTGAGCGCGGGGACCCCGCCAGCAGCGGGGCGGGGGTGCCCTCAACCCGGCCGGCCGCCCACCCGCCGGACCGACTCCCACACCGGCAGCAGCGGCCGAGGACGAGGCCCAACCTGGCCGCGAGCGATCGAGAGGAGGGGACGGGGCGCACCGGACTGACGGGCCCCGCCGGCCAACCGCGTCTCCGCAAGCCAACGTTCGCCAATCAGCGCGGCGCGGGGCGGGGCGAGCGCGCGGGCCCT
>WUAM01000299.1:6261954-6277134 GCA_024336885.1 Actenoides hombroni
TTAAAAGTAAAGCTCATTCAATCTTTTCCCAGCCCTTGATTTTATTCCTGCTGTTCTTCCCATAATTCAGCCTGGACAAATTAAGAGGCCTCATTGTTTTGTCTAAAAGTAAACCAAAGGCTTCAGCATAAAACATGAATTTATGCTTGGGAAGACTGCTTTAAGAACTATCAATTTAGGCCTACAGTGTATTCTGCTGAACAGTGAATTGACAGTATCCTTTATGCTATTGAAAGATTTCACACTACAAAAGCAGAGCCAATCTTGAGGCCTTGGTGACCAAACTGAACTTTTAATATACTGTAAGTATTTACAAAGCTATTTTCTAAATGTATTTACAAGTTTAAAAGAAATAATATGAAAGATAACAGATTAAGAAAACTAAAATAACTTTAAAACCACAAACATTAGCAAAGGTATAAAATCCTTTATTTTCACAGTTTGTCATAATAGGTTAAACATCTAGAGGAAAGGACACTGTCACTGTTTTCACATTGTCTATAATTAAAAAGGTAGATTAAGAAGAGACTCAATTATGAACCAGCCTATATAATTTCATGAGTTATTTTGCTGTCAAATATTTCTTCACATATCTTATTGACTTCTGCATTTATTGTAAATGAAATGTGTAACAGCTCTGTGCTAACTTAAAACTGTACAGACACAAGACACTGTACAGTACTTCCATAATTTGCTTAAAATAACACAGCATACTCTGTTTTGGTGGACTTGTGAAATGAACTTCAATCAGATAATGCTTCACGTTTCATGACAATGTTAATCCTGGCATACCGTTATGTGACAAGGCACAATTTAATTGCTGCTGCCAGGTTTGAAGTTCGCTTTCTACCAGAGTCACACACTTTATAAGTGTAAATATAATGCTTGATGATGTTTTATGCTCACCTACGTATGCATCCTTTGAAGCACTGCTGAAATTTACAGTACTGTGTTATGGCTTGATAATTATTAACACTGCTAGCAGTGGAAAGGGTAAATGGCATATCCACACAAACAGGAGCAAGCAGAACTTGTGTACTGCTGAATCATGATTTTGTAGAAAAAGTGATCATTTCCTGCCCCTTAACAGTCCCGTTACAATGTTTTGAACCTGAACCTGTACAATCAAAGCAATGTTGGTTTTTTGTTTCTTTTTGTCAGAGACAATTTTGGATAAGTCACTCTTTGGTAAACTCAAACCATTTTAATACATTTACAAATACAAAGAACTAGATTTAAATAATATTAAGATTGTGACACAGAAATTCAAGAAATATAAAATCAGTACCCATATCCTGCTATCCTCAACTCATACTTCCATGAAAAAAGTCACACCAAAGGCACCACAGCACAGGTCCAAGATAAAGGGTAAGAACAACTGTACACTTCTTGGATTTTGTGTGTCTCAAACTTAACTTATCAAAACACAATTCTTTTTTGCATTTAATTACTTAAAACAAACATTTAGGAAAAAAAAAAAACAGTATCAGAAACACCAACATGTTTTTAAGTGAGTAAACATATAGACTACCTTCTCTAGACACAAACATATACTTTCCCTTATTGGAAACAAAAGTTCTGTTCTTGCTTCAAGGAGAGAAACATCTCCCCATCCTCTGCCTCTTTATTTAGGCAGTTTTACAACAAAGAGGCAAATTATTTACTCAATATATCTGAAACTGCTCCTGTGGAGCAGGTGGGCTTTATAGAGTAAATCTGTATTTAGTGAAATTAATTCTTATTGCAGACTGTCACAATATTAAGAACTACTGTATTTAATAAAGCTACTGCACAATTATGCCCCAACTTCACAGGAACCAAAAAAGCATTACAAGATAGCAAACCTACCTTTTTGCTTTCCTGTAATTTAGGAATGAGCTTTTGTTTTCTAAATTTCAGGAGTTAAACAGCATGTTCACAGATATCTTCTCTATATTTGCTAAACAAACATAAGGCCCAATTATATAAAACCTGCACATTAAAGAAGGATGTGATTAATTTAATTCTGTTCCTCAGGTAGAATTCTACACAGTAGTGTTTGCCAGTTCATGCTTTTGAGGTCTCTTAAGCTATTGGGGTTTTTCTGTTGTAGTTGGTTTGTTTGTTTGTTTGGGGGGGGGGGCTTTTTTTGTTGTTGAGTTTTTTGTATGTGTTTTTCTTTTTTTTTTTTTTCCCTCTACTTTTACTTAAATGTTACCATTATATTTCACATTTTATATATTATACTGACCTAAATGTTGAAGTTAGCACCATATAAAAAAAAACATTTGGTGAAACAAAAAGATTTAGAGTATTTTTAAAGTTGTTGGTAGTTCCTTTATGCAAAAAAACAACCACTGAAAATAGTAGGGAAGCCATAGCAACTCTGTAATACTCACACATGAAATAACAGACATATTGCTTGAAATTCCCATAGATTATTTGTTTTTCTTTTATACAAAAAAAAGTACAAATTCCAAGTGCTGACATATCACTTGGAGCTTTAAGTAGGAAGTCAATGTGCACCTGAAAACAGCTCTCTGCGAAGAGACCTATGAAAACACTGCTTGGAAATACTGTAGTTTAAGCTACACCACCTCTCTCAGGTTTTAACCAACCATGAAGAGTGATGAAGTTAAATTTAATTACCTGGTATGGTTCTACAGTATGAAATGAAGGTAGATTCTGAGGCCAGTAAAAACACATTTAAAACCACAATGCTACTTTTAGTTTTGCTAATTATTTTTTTTATATATATATATATAGATATATCTATCTCTATATATATAAAAAGGTCAGCACCACAAGTTGTCCAGCTTGCATTCTAGACAACTAACAAAACCCCTCAACAATTTAACCATAATTTAATAGATTTATGGCATTTGGTTTACATATGTTATAAAGCAAAGCTATTAAAACAAGGTAATTCACTTTGCTCACTTTTGCACACAAAGTAATAGTTTAATAAAATGAAACCTGAACAACATTCTTTTAAAACCAAAACCATCCTCCCAAAGTCCAAAGTCCTAAATCCTACGCAGAGAGGAGACCTAGCAGTTGAAAGAGTGGTACATGGTATAAACCTTGACATACTTTTACATTCACCTCAACCAGAGTAGGAAAAGTGAAAGCATTTTATATATATAAAGCAAATTTATATATATAAACAGACCTACTACCAAAAACAGTTAGTAAAAGCAAACAGATTTCATGGTAACACAAGAAAGGAATCAAAGCTATAACATTCTCTCTCTCCACTGCTGCGTAACTCATTACCAGCAACAGGATTTAAGAAATAAAATCAAGATTACAGTTTCTTGGTGTATCCAGCAGAGCTGCCAATCTTATTCTAATATCTTTCTCCACTCGAATCTGTGTCTTGCCAGATCAACCAGCAGGGACACTTTAGCAAAACTCCTCCTATCCTTTCCCCAGCACACTGTCTTTTATATTTGAGCATATTCAAAAGTAAAACAAAACAAACAAACAAACAAAACACCAACAACCCAAAAAACAACCCAGCCTCCTTAAAAAATAAAGAATACTTATGTAGTCTTCTCCAGAAACCATTTCAAACTGATCCAGAAGGTCAGGAAAATTAAAAGGCTGTTGTAGTAAGGATTACTAAAAGAATAAAAGATTTAAAAAATACATTAGTAATGTGCTTGTTTGTGTTGCACTTAGAAAGTAATATTTTAATCAGATGTGTTAGACATTGCATGGATTTCCATACCAGAATCCATAGCTTCAGAAGCTGAAGCATCATTATCTACTTTCTGTTCCACAAAAGTTTCTGTTCTGTCTGGAGACTCTACCCTGTTTCTTACTTCTGTTACCCCAGGGTGATTTTTTCGCAAATGCTGGTTTAGTGTACCCTGGAAAGGAAAACATTTTCCACAGATCTCACAGCGAAAGGGCTTGTCATCTGTGTGACCACGAATATGGTACTCAAGTTGGTCCTTGCGGGTGTATTTCTTCCCACAAAACTTGCACACGAAAGGAGTTATTCCCATGTGCAATCGCATGTGTCGATCAAGGCTCCCTTTCTGGTTGAAGGACTTTCCACAGTAAATACAAATTAGCCTCTCATTGTATGGATACCAATGACCTCTTGAATTTCTTTCCCGTGGACTATTTTCATATCCTGGGTTACTCACCATGGATTCACTGTCAGGCCCTTGCACCAAGCCCTGAACATCACTATGCAAGTGACCAGTGGATACCCGTTTTTGGCGCGCACGACCACCTCTGAAACAGCTCAGCATTGACCTTGAAGGACTTGTATTGCTCAGGCTTCCAAAGGCTTCAGACACACCTGCAGCCTGTGACGAGGCATGGGTAAACGAATAAACATGTTGCAAGACAGACCCATAGGAGCCAACATTCACTGCCACCACTTGCTCTCCATCCACCATTTCAGTATGATATCCATCATCGCCAAGGGAAGAGCTATCCGAGCAGCTTGGCCTGTCAGACTTCTCCATTTTAACTTTTACCTCCGCAATCTGACTTTCCCTCACTATCAAGTCTCCTTGCTCATGATCACCTTCAATCTGAATCTCATATTCAGAGATACTCCCACTGCTTCCTCGATCTGAATGCCCTTCTTCTTGCAGACGACTACGCAGAGTTTTGCCCGGAGTAGTTTCCATCCTAAGATCGCTGCCTGCTGTTGACTGTCGCACCTGAGAGCAGTAGGGGGGAGATATCTCAATAGGATTGGCAAAGTAGCTGCTTTCTTTAACTCCATTGCGATTTTCTGAATTTTCTTCAGCACCAACAGTGACAGAGTCAACATCACCAACACTGATCTTTGAATGAATACTCTCCAGTATCTGTGTGCATTTATCAATGACACACTGCATCTGTAGAAAGCTAGCTGCAGTTAGAAAACTAACAACATCCTTCAGCTGCAAGGACATCCTTCCAGTGTAACAAAAAGAAAGCAACTGTTCAAAAACATTGGGGTTTTTAATGACTGATATTGATAAGCCACTCATGGTGCTTAACGCTGAATGGTCACGGAAATATGGAGAACTGGCAGCTAAAACAGCTTTATGGGCTCGAAACGGCTGACCCTGAATATGCACAATTATGTCACACAGCTTTCCTTGCAAGCGGAGTTCGTTTAACTGGCTCAGAACAGTGTTGCTGTACTCAGGCACATCAAACTGAATGAAACTGCTGCTGTCCATTTCTACTGATGGAAAGAGTAATCTGAAAGAAAAATGACAACATTTACAACTGAGAATGAATACAGTTTTCCATTTCAAAAATAAATGTTTGCACGTGTGGAAGTTAAATCACCACACCGATCTGTTTAAGGTGCATTACAACAAAAGAGTTGGCATAAATACTTGACATAATACAAGTAAGAGTCTTAATCTACCCATTTCTTGCATTTCTGTAATTTGGGTTATTCCTCTGCAACATTCAATTGCTCATAATACATCACAGGATCCCTGCAATAGTCTATATCCTAAAAGGAACTTCACAGTTTCACTCGTGGTAAGAACTGCAGAGCAATACCACCACCCTCACAAAATAATATTAATTTTATAATCACTAGGCAAGGTAAATACTTCAGAACCTTGAGAAATTTGAATTTCACGCCAGATACCACATTGATACTTGCAGTGAACCACATTGTTAAATTCCCCAAGAATGATTTTCGGAAGGTATGTCATGAATTTGAAACACCTGCTAAAGCAAAGCCACAGGCACATAGGTGTCTGTGTGTGTGCATACACGCACACACAAAAACATTCCTTAGGTAGAGATAGGTCAAATTTATTTCAGAGGGGACGAATATACTACACCAGTGACATCACTGTTTAAACATTTACCTCCTTAGAATATAATCTCAATAATTACTAAAAAAAAAAAGTAAAAATCAATCTTCCAATATTCACATCAGAAAACAAGGAAATCCTAGTGAAAGGAAACATTTAACTGTGGACTCAATCCAAACTATTTACCCAGTATGTCAAAGGTTCTTAGATATTAATGAATTTGTGCCAATATGTGCGGCAGCATTTGAAGGAAAAGTTTCTGAGCCACTTTCAATTTTTTAAAATTTCCTTTTGTGATTCTTTTTTTCTTTTTAATAAGCCATGATGTGAACTTTGAAGCTCATCTGACTCAGCAATGATTTCCTAGCTAGAATGACTTCACATTTGAATTCTAACCTAACTCAAAAGCCATGGGTACTCAAATTTGCCTGATACACTGGGAAAGGATATTTCAAAACAAGATCTAAAAATCTTCACCAATTTTTCATTGAGTATTATCATAAAAAGCACTCACACACTTGTTCCCTTTAGAGTGTCTATCTACAGTAGATATCACCTTACTTTTCCAAGACTGGACCCCTAATCAAGTGCCAAAGAATCTTCAGACATTTATTGCTATTCTTGTTTTTATTAATGCATAAGTCTAAACACACAGCATAGCCACCATACCTGCTTTTCCAATTGAACAAACAGATCTCAACATCATCCATTGACTTCTGATGCAGGAAGCATGTCCAATGTATCACAACATACTAGTGGATTTTTTTTCTATTTATGTCTTATGTTACATGCTGTAATGGGACATATGAACAATTTAAATCAAATTATGAAAATTCAGGCACACTAAAAACAAAATCAACAGGTAGGAATATGATAAAAAGCCTACAAGTAAGAACTGGAGCTATATCAGCTGATTGTCACTTAAAACTATCATTCACAATCTTCACAAATGGAACTTCTTTTCATCAGAGAAACAAGACAGACAGCTTCCTCACTTGTCTAACATGTCTGATTTAGGAAACTGTCCAAAAAAAAAAAAAAATCTCATAGAGGTTTCAAAATCAGGTTATTAGAGTTGCTAAACATATGCTGTAAATTACCAATGTGTTACAAATTAAAATGGGTAAACCGTATTTCATTTGAGTTTTTAAAGTTGTTATATAAAAGCAGGGGCAAAGATGGTTTATATGTTCTTATATCTGATGAGGGAAATAAAGACTAAAAGGTGGTTAACAAAAGTGATATGATCACTGTCATCTATACAAAGATTGCTGAATAAAAGAACTGTACTGTGAAAGCTAACAAAGCTACAAAATGATCCAGAGCTTGTGAGCTGATGCAAGTCAGACATAGGTCAGAAATCAAATATTACAACAAACAAAACCCAGTCTAACAGCGGTGTAATTAAAGGGCAAGATTAACCTTGTTATTCTGAGCATCCCTGCACATTGTGCAAAGAACAACTGTTCAAGTCCCTAGCAGATGCATCCACTCCATTAGGAAGACGTAAGTCTTGGCAGTTAGGAAACATTTGTCCACTTGCCTCTCAGTTGACAAGGCAGCAGCTTCCTTACAAACCCAACATAGATCATGACCTTTAATTTGTGAGGCTTATGAGCTACGCACAAATGCAACATCAGGACATTCCTGATTAAGCTTCTCTTTGCTAAGTGAAGGAAATGCTTCCAGTGACCTGAAGTGAATTGCCAAGTTACCTTAGTTGAGGACTGTGTACAAACTACAAGACCAGTCCCCAGTAGAGATAATTTGTCATTCCTGCACCATTTCAGACTCTTGAGCTAAGGAATCAGATCTTGCTCAAGCCTCACTTGAATCCCATCAGAAACTACTCCTTGTTTTATGTCTAGAATGCACAGAAAGTTTGTCATGTATAGAAAGTGGCCTTCCTCCAAATTTCCAGGCAGAAGGAATGAATTAAGGGTAGGCACCCGAGTAGAAAGATTATAGACATTCTACGCGTTATTATGGAGAAGGAAAAAAAAAAAAAGAAAAAAAAAAAAAAAAAAGAAAAAAAAGTTAGTTCTTTTGATCATGGCATCTTAGAATTCACACTCCCTAGGACAAGGCCACACACTGAAAATGGACTGTGAACATATAACAGAGACAGCATGAGAACCAGGAGGACAGGTACACCAGGAAGAAAGGGATCCTCTGCAATCCTCGCACATTACAGCTCTGTTAGAACATACAATTATCTCCATAGGCATATATGTCTATAAGCAATACTACATCCTTGTTCTCAGCATTGTTTCTTCTTTCTTTTGGGAAACAAAGGAGCTGATTTTCCTTAAAATGTTAGGAGTAAACAGCACAAATCCTGGTAGTGAGTGGAGATGATGATGCAGTTAAAGGTCTTATCAGTCGGGCTGTCAGTATAGCAGATAAGCAGTAAAAAACAGAAGTACGGATCGAGGGAACATCCAGTATTGCTTTGAAAGGAAATAAACAGATCAAGTACACAAAACACAGCCCGAAAAGCAGTGGACAATGGGTTTCTATACCCATCTGCTTTTAAAAAAAAGAAGTGAACAAGCTACAGCACACACCTATTGTGACTGCTTTTCCACCTTAGTTTCCTCCTTTGAAGATGCAGGCTTCCTGTGACCTTGAAAACATCTGTACAAAGCCGGCATTATATAACAAGAATTTTGAAAGCAGCACTTAGCAGAAGGGAACCCTTCTTTTGCTTTCAGCCAAACTCTGAAATCTCTAGTTGAAGAGGTCCTGGAACTGATAAACACCCTATTCAGAAGTAGGCAGGACTAAGTAATTTTGCTGGGGTTAGTACCAGGGCCTCCCAACTTTCTTGCATCAGTTTGGGAAGGCAAACCTTGGGAAAAATCTGAGCATTGCACACATCAGAGAAGCAGGCACCATTAGCAATGTTTTATTGGTTAATAATCGTTAGAAGAACAATCTTATTTATTTACATAAATCCTCAATGTCACTATCTAGAAAATAAAACTAATCTTTAGATTATATTCCCACACACAAGAAGGTTTTATTTTATTGGTATACAGAATCAAGTTAGCAGTTCCATAATCAAATTTCAGTAGAATTAACCAAAATATTCTTCAGCAAGGTACTGCGCCTTAACAATACTCCCATTATTCATCAATGCTAGCCAACCAGTAGCTCTTTCAAGACAATACGATTTATGGTTGAAGTATTTCTGAAACAGTCCTGGAAGATCACTACAGTTTGAAGAGGCTAAGAAGTATCCCCCAAGTTTTTAACAGCTTCTTCCAAGCTGAAATCTCTCTAACCTCTTCTCTTTTGGGGTGAGGTGAGTAGGTTTAAACTGAAGCCAGAAAGGTACTCTAAAATATAAATTATCTTTGGACATATCCACTGTGTGCCCTGAAGAAAAATATGAATTATCTTTACAGTTAACCAGTCATAACAAAGTTTTGCTTCCCAAAGCAATGAGAATGTAACTACTTTAATTCACATAACAATTCTTCAAAGAATAAGTGGAGAAGAAGGAAAAAAAAAAGTGTAGTCAGAAGTCATGTCTAGTACCTTCCGTATTTCAGCACATACACAGGTAACCTGTGTTCTTTAGGTCCAAGATCACAGTAGAGTAGTTCAGAATGAAGACTATTTCATTTGTATTATACAATTCAAGCTACTGGCATGTAGTGAGAACTAAGAAAACTCACAGCAATGTTAGGTACTCTCATCATTAAAAAGAAATGCATTTTGTCATGCTTCAGCTTCCATGCCTGAGTGAGAAACAGTGTAATGTTAAGTTAAAGTCCCGTAAAATTTAAGTCTACCTCTGGGCACCTGTCTATGAATAGGTTCTCTCTTGACCCTACTGCATAAGTAGATCAAAGTGTTTAAGGTTTTCATAGATACTATGTATCCAAGAAATTGTGTGCAGGCTTTCTGGTTTTAAAGCGTGGGCCAGAACAGGATGCTAGTTTCATTAAGTCTTAGCAGGGCTCTGTGTTGAGCCTCCTGTCTATTTCTGTAGGGGATGATACCATCACACTGAAAAGAATCGTAAAAATTCTCTTTGCATCTGCATTACATTTATTCATCAGAGTCTCATACAGCAAATGTAGACCATATTATGAATTTACTAGTAGTAGATATCTGTCCTATGTCTTCAAACAAAAGTGTTCACTGAAGTAACCTGGGAGCATGAGAGTGATATGCATTTAACATTTCTCATTAGACTTCAGAAGAAACTTACTTTAAAAATTCTGTTCTGTGAAAGCTCTTATTTCACTTAAAACCCCAAAAATAGATGGTGACAAAACACATTTGGTATTTAATTTTACTGACATCATACAGTAGGAGCAGGGAAGCATCATATAACTACAACACGAAGCTGTGTGTCTGCCAGTGACATATTAGTTTCTGCTTCTAAGTCTGCACCTGTTTAATTTCATTCACTCACTGATGTGTAATTCGCTGTTCACTGATGTATAATTCACCATTCTCATAGACAGGTGAATGATACAAATTATGCCCATTTTAACTTGTGTAAAGGTGTGAGAAAAGATCCCTTGCATTTTCTTTAGTTAGTTCAGCAAGATGGGATTCTTGGGAAAAAAAAACACTTTACAAATCATTACTGTTGTAGCATGTGTCTAAAACAGGAAGACACAGAAAAGTTATGAAGATCATAATGAAAATTAAGACCAAAACAAAAAAAGCGCTCTGCAACACCAAGAATGAATACTCCATAAAATACTACACAGAATAGTGAGAAAAAGCAAGAAAAGAAACAGGTATTTGTATAAATCAGTGCACTCCTCCATTGCATTTTGTAGGATTCAGTGTTTACCACACTATCTGTGAAAACTTAGGATGTCATTTCAAAAAATGTATCATCATTCAATTTTAACCTAGGAATGTAACCCTATCAGCTGTGTTCATGGAAGCTTAGCGCTAAAACCTTCATCACTCTCACTCAGTTTGCATCTGCCTTGTCTTCAGATTACAGCAGCCACAATAATTAATGCTAGCTGTACCAAAGAAAAACTGCAGATATGGCACAGCCTATGAGCATTTCTAAGGCAGACCTCTTTAAAAAAATCTCTGAAAACAGGAAAAACTCATATAATCTTTTACCAGTTTATACCTCTCATAACAGTAAGATATTATGTTCTCTTTTAAAAGTCAAGATGTAGTGTGGTAACCTTCCCTACAGCTAGAAAACAGATATCACAGTCATTAACAGACAAACAATTCAAAACAACAAAAGGAAAAAAGAAGGAAAAAACCAAAAGCTACTTTCCTGACACTTAGATAATTTTGTGCAGAACTACAGCACACTTATAATAATATAACCAGTACTATGTAAAGGTTTAGCATTGATTTTTGTATCAGTTCTTCCTAAATCTAAGCAGCCATTTTCTTAAGAATTCTCCAGCCTTTAAAGATGATGGAGACTAAACTATTTTATATTTAACTCGAGATAATCAGATACTACTGTTTTTTATAGATTTAAAAATCAATCACACTAAATGTTTTTCCAGAATCACACACAATAAAGAATAAAAATAGAGCCTTGTGTATTTTCAGCTCATTGAGGCAGTCTATTTTGTGGTCTATACAACACTGCCAGAGGCATCCTCTTCATGACAGAAAATAGACCTAATAACACACTTCTGCACATAATTTATGCACTAAAATCATAGACATACATAAGACATATATATTTATAAATTTAAAACAAGTTCTTTAAACCACAGAAAAGATGACTGGGGGAATGTTTCCACTTGACACCTAAGGGAACACTTGGAGCTTAAGGGAAGGGATATATACCGTAAGTCTTTGTGTACTAGATTTTTCTAAACTTTGACTGCACTACACAGAACTAACATTTAAAAGCTCTTTAGCATATCATTTATCACATAAATCATAGTACTACGGTAAGAAAAAAAACTGTTAACAACTTTACTCTTTGTGAGTTTGGTCACCTAGATGTCATCTCGTAAAAGTAATTCACAAACACATGACTGTTAACTAAAACCAAAGAAATTAATGACACAAAGCAATAGGCTTCAAGATGGGTAGTAAAATTGCAAGTGTCTGCTTGACCACATACAGTAACAGTTTCATCCATTTTCTTTCAAAGCTTGCCTTGAATGGAACATTAAACAAGCATGGACTTACTGATTAAGTATTTGTCACATCAAACAAGATCACTTCCTAAATCACTCTTATTCATACTCCTCTTTTGCAAACTTTTGGTTTCCAGAGAATTACAGAGCTGAATTCCAGAAGCATTATTATCCATAGAAGAATAAATCAAGCGACAATCTTTGTTTAGGTTGTTTTGTATTCTTTGTTTTTAAACTCACTCAAATATATTTAAAATTAGACACACTACAGATTACAGCTAGAGAGACTGCTGCATATAAACATGGAATTTTGATACCTCGGAATAAATAAGTGACTGTCATGGACTCAGATGGAAGTTTAACAAAGAGTTGATACATAGACCCTAAGAGATGCTGCAGCACAACAGAAAATTCTGTTAATATTTCTGTTGCAGCAGTAAGTTTCATTTTGTTTACAGCTTCTCCAATAGGATAAAATGCACTTTACTGATGGCATCTTTTACATCTACAGTGATGTGAAAACCCCTTCCAGCTCAGTACAACACGTCGTTCTGTTAGCTTCACTGCTAATTGATAAATAAAACTGTCAGTTAGCTTCACTGCTAATTGATAAATAAAACTGTCAGTAGAAATAAAAACAGCTGCCACAAGCCTATGCTTACATATAAACTCACTGCCCATACTTTTCCTCACATACTGAAAAATACCCCCAACCAAAAACATCTCAAAACCCTGCCCCGTTTCCTCAGAAACTGAAGTTAATTAGTACAGGCTGAAACATAGTTACTAGAAAACTTAGTTCTTGCACATTTTCATCAGCAGATACCAGAACACTCCAGTGAAAGTCATTGTCATTATTCCTCCTCTGCAGACAGAGACAACACTCTACTCAAAGTATTATACAGTGATACCAAGACTAAAACTCGTGTCTGTCAGGCAAGTGCTCCTACAGAGTTGCAGAACAATCCTACTGTTTGCACAGATGAGTCATACATTAAACCCCACACTTTTTTGACAAAAATTGTTTACTAGTTCAGACTTTTGTCTAACAAAAATTGAAAAGGATTTATCTTCACCTCACCAACATTCACAACATGATAAATAGAAAACCACTTGAAGTGGATGATTTTAAGATCAAAATTAAACACTGATTTATATGTATGTACATATACAGACACATGTTAATATTGATAAAGGTACAAACCTATTCTCAATGCTTAGCATGGTGCAGCAGGTAAATTACTGGTACTGCATACTTAACATTTAATAGAATAAAAAAAAAAGAAACAAAACAAAAAACAGGAGCCCCTTATTTGACCAAGTATCCAATGAAAGCAGTTGTGAAACTGAAGTCCAAGGGCCACCTTCATCCCTTATTCTCAAATTGTCTTCCTCACAATTGCTTGCCTGTATGGAAGTGATTAAGAGTAAAAATGATACAACTGTTGATGCATAAACAAAGTTTCACCCAATGATTAGAAACCTCAATACAATTAATCTCTGTATTTCGGCTCTATAGGTCAAGTTACTATAAAAACAGTTACAGGTATGTATCTATTTCTGAATACAGAAGAAAAAAAAGGCAAACTGGAGATAGCAAAGATCAGAAAAAGTATTGTGTCAAAGAAACAAATCAAAGGGGCATATTTATTATACTTACATTTTAAAATCAGAGAGATCTTGCAAATAATAATCACAAAGTTTCATACTGTGCACAAATTTCATAATATACCCATTATGTAGTCCTAAATAGTTACTGTTCACATTTTCTGAATACCTGACAACTTTGAGATGAATGCTTTCAGAAGGCACTATCAGTACAAAAAAAAAAAACCCCAAATGACAGCATGAGACTTGCAATATATATATACCCTGAACTTTAAGAAGAAGGGAAGTAGAAGAGGTGGAAAGGGCTTTTGTATCTTCTGCTATTAAAATAATAAATGATTTGCCACCAAGGTAATACTTGGTGAGTATTATGCATTTTAATCCACCTATTTTATTTTTTTTTTTAAACCTTGGTCACTCTTCATCAAATCATAGCTTTTTGGCTCCATTGTTTCTTTTAAAGAATGAAGTAGCTATATTCTTGATACATCATCATCATTTTTTGCAGTATATTTAAAGCAGCCTGAAATACACAATTTCATAACATTTTCCCAGTCCGTTACTTCTGATAGACTGAACGTTGTGTAGCTCTCATTGAACAGGCACATCCTGATTCCAGATGTTGAGAATTCTGTAACATGTAACAACTGCAGCTTAGCTAATTCTATGCCACCTTTTTTTTTTTTTGGCAGCCAGGCTCTCCCGCATCAATGTTTATGAGACCGTTCAGGCTTGTTCCAAATTCACTCAGCTCTGGTTTATTTCAGAATAAATCCAGTTCTGTACGCTACGCACACCTGCAGAGATCTTCAGGGGCATTCGCAATTACAGAGGTTGGGGCTTCTCTAGAACACCCACCCCCTCTAACGGAGCGGCTGCAGCTGAAGCCTCCACCAACTTCTGGCAGGAACTACCAGCGGTGCGGGTCCCCGCCCGCCTCCGCCGGCCGAGCCCACGGGGCCAGGGATTTCACGCTTCGTTTGGGTTAATAGAAGATCATGACACGCGCGTTCGCCCTCCCTGCCAGCGAGCCAAAGTGACACCAGAGGCTCGGACTCGGGTTACGCGACGACAGCTTCGGGCGAGACGAGGCCGGGGGCAGAGCAGCCCTGGCGGAGCCGGGAGCAGTCGCGGCGGCAGAGTCGCTGTCGCCTCTTCCAGGCGGCCCGCGTCGCGACTCGTCCCCGCGGCGGCCGGACAGCCGCAAAGCCGAGTCCCCGCCCGCTGCCGCGGCACCGCCACCAAGCCCTGCACGGCGTCCGGGCCGCCTGTCCCGCGGCCGCCGCCCCTGCTGGGCCTGTCAGGGCACGGGGACCCCCCCCCCGCCAGAGAACGGCCTCCCTCCCTCCCGGGAGCGCCGCGGTGGCCCTGGGGCAGGCGCCCGCTGCAGCGCGCCAGCCCGCCCGCTGCTCACCTGGAGCTGTCAGGGTGTCTCACATGGCGGGCCCCCGGCCCGGCCCGGCCCGGCCCGTCTCCTGCCCGCTCCCACAGCCGCTTCCCGCCCGCTCCCACAGCTGCCCGCACCCGGAACCGATTCCCCGGCAGCGCTTCCGCTTCCTAGTGACGTGCACGGGAGCGGGCGGGGCCGCCGCCCCGCTCGGGAGCGGCGCACTGGGAGCGGCGCGCGGCTGCCCGCTAAGGCACGGGAGAGGTTAAGCTCTAACTGAGGTTGCTGCGTGCACAGGCAAAGCCCTTCCTAG
>WUAM01000299.1:6277234-6289842 GCA_024336885.1 Actenoides hombroni
TGCGTGCACAGGCAAAGCCCTTCCTAGAATTGTGCCGCTGTTCAGCTTCGTAACACGACGTGAATTCAAACACAGCCCAGTAGTGGGGAATTAAAAAAACAAAAGGAAAACAAGTGTAATAGGCTACTACGAGCAGCTTTGCATTACAGTGGAAGGATTCGTTTCTTGAACGGCACGATCCTCTGCGTTTGGAGAGACCAATTCTTTTCTTGTCCCAGGCGCACTTGGGATGTCATACCCACCTGGGTAGACAGAGATGCAGTGAGGAAGCTTTCGGGACCGGGCTCACCCCCAGCTGTGAACTCCCACCTTTACTGAGCTGTGTGGGGAATTAAGAAGTTCATCCACGTACAACTTACACAGGCTGTTTCAGCAAGCATGCATATATTTTTTTAGCTTATCCTGCATATGCTTGTAGGTTATGTAGGGTACCAATTAATTGTTTTACCAGACAGTTCATACACTGCGTGATAAAAATCAAGAGTGACTGGCGCCAGTAGGTACTGCTGGGATATCCACGTGGTCTAATTTTGGACATCACATTTTGTCTTTCCCTGAAAAACATATGAAAGACAGTCTTCAAAAATTAATTGAATTAATTGAATCGATTTGAATGGTAATCAGATAAAGTACCAGCATGAAGGAGCATCCTGACCAGGGCATAAATAACAAAGTTAAATAACAGACACACAAATGGTATTTGTTCACTCATATCAAAGAAAATCAAATTACTAATTCCGGACAGAATACACTCGGCTTGTTCTTATATGCGTTCAGTAAGTGTAACCAACAGCAACAGGAAATCAATCTGCTTACACCATATTCCATTTAAAGTTGCTGAAGACTGAGGAGTCTGGCACACAAATACTGATTTCTCCAGGAATTAGCTGAATATGGTTTAAACGAGAGTGAGCTCATTTTTTGTTTAGCAAGCATTAAGCTGTTGAGTAAGAAGCATCAGCTGTGACAGTTCCATGAGAACTCAATAGATGGAGACTGGACAAACTGTAAGCTGTTCACTAAGAGTAACTAAATTTAGTCAGGGAGAGGAGTCCTCCTCACAGGAAGATAACAAAAACTTAATCTTTAATACTTTTTCACAGTATTAAATTTCTTTGATACTTAGTCAAGAAAACCTACATGTTATCTGTACCTACTTCAAATTTACCTGTAGGCTTTTCGGACATGAATTTGCAGCTACTATGAAGGCAGTGTTCTGGAATTTTTCTATCAGCCTGTACCTTCTATATTGTAACTTTAAAGATCACCATTCTGCAAAAAACAGGTGAAGAAAGCCTGTTGGATAAATTTGGCCTAACATAGGAACTAATTACCTAAGCACCAAAGAAACGGACCCGATTCCACAAATTCATCAACTTACTGTCTTATAAAAATCAGTTTTTAATTGAGTGGTTTTTTAGGCTAGGCTGGCATGTTCCCAATATTTCAAGAAGACACATTACTAGATACACTTTTTCCTTATATATTTAATAAAGTTATATATCAACAACTTTTGGATTTGTACTTTTGTTTGAGCACTTACGTTTTGGCAAAAGTGAAATATTAAATACTAGTACTAGACATGCATTCCTTTCATTCAGTCTTAAGAAAACATTTACAAAGTTGACAGATAACATTTATTAAAACATGTTATACAAAAAAGGGGCATGGGACTCTTCTATAAGAAGAAATATTGAACAGTAACATTAAATTAAAACCATGCTGTACAATTAGGACAGCACTATTTATAGACAAAACTATTCAACCTCTGCAATACAGGAGTAACATCTCACAGAATATCAAGATATGCAAATTTACTATTATAAATGACTTGTTTAGAATAAAAACTTATAGCTCGTTAAGGAAGATTCACTTGACTTGCATAAACAGTTACATTTCTGGAAGAAATATGGAATCCCATGAATAATAAAAAAAAGGAGCAGCAATTGACAGACACAGGCTTCAAGCAAAAATTGGAACTTACAATTTAATCACATTAAAAATATAACATTTTGTTTTCCAGCATCTTCCCTAGGGCACTGACAGTTTACACCATATAGCTAAAGAAGCCTAGCTATCCAATGGAGCATTTAAAGGACAAAATTCCAACTTTCCTTCGTTGTCTTGGGAAAGGTTCTAATTCTGTTAAGAGCAAAATACTCAATATACTGCTGTAGGCTCTCATAATTCAGAGACAGGTCACCTTTCTGGCACCAATTTTGAAGTATTGAGATTACAAGACCTGACGTGCCTCCATTCTTTCAGGCACAATGATACAGGGACATCAAGTATTCTTTTTCTAATGGGAAGCCAAATACATCAGCCTTTGATCATCCACCTTGCTTTTGATAAAGGACAAAGTGTCTCAACCCCAGAAACATCTCAGATGGAAAAAAGCTAAGACCAAAAATTGTACTGACAGTACCTTCTAGAGACTACCTGCTCACCCATAAAACAAACAAGGTTTAAAAATAAACCAACAAAACCTCCAACAGTGGTGTGTGAAATAGGAACCTCCTCCCTCTAAAGGGTCAAATATACACCTAAGCAGAGCTAATAGTTGATTTTTTTCAGAATAGCAGTTACAAAGATTCCATGGTAATTAACATCTCAGTTACAAAACGGAATGAAAAGGAACTTAGCTGTAGCATCATTAAGTGTTCTTACCACTGAATGGACAATGAGTGTCTTCACAGCAGCAGGAAATCCCAAAAGCCTCCTGTGTGTACAATAATTCTGCTTTTCAGAAGACATGCACTTTACCACAGCCAACTGTGAGCAATACGAAAATGCACAGATGTTTCTAAGCCCTATCATTAAAAGTGATGAAGCTTAAGGGAAGATTAATGAAATTCATCATATACATAGGAATTCATTATTTTATATATATGGATTGCTTTCCTCTTCCCTACAAAGAAGAAATAATTTCTTGTACTCTGAACAAGACCACTCCATTAGCAATGATTAAGAGCATGACAGCAGCTGCAGCTGCGTATCTTGGCTCACTCTGTACAACTGAACTGGCCATAAGTTGTAGGTTTTCAGTAACAGGGGGTGCACAGGTGAGATGTGGCAAGAGGTTAGCTGCCCAGTGCTGGTTGAAACAGGTGAGAGTCCACAATGAAATGTATGCAAAAAATCCACTGCATGCTAAAACTTCAGAGGTGTGCACGGTGCCTCTGCTGAAACATATTTAAGAAAGAGTGGCAGCTGCTAGCAAGAGAGGCAGGGAGACACATAAGGAGAAGAAACTCTTGGGGAAACACACTTGGAAACACTGAAGAGCTGCTCTTGGATAAACCCATGGAAAAGACGCTGAGGACACATATAGACACACTCACAGAAGGACACACACAATGCCTGAGGAGATTCACTTCTGAGGGAACTTTGGCCTATAGCTAAGCCTTACCAGAGCAGGTACACCTCTGAAGTAACTGAAGCCCATAGGAGACTCAAACTGGAATGTGTGCATCCCTGAAGGGACTATGGCCTGGTACCACTGCGAACAGTGACACTAGCCAGCCCAGAGCAGCAGAGGACACCCACTAAGAGATAAAGAGCATCAGACAAGTCAGTATGCACATGAGCCCGACTCCTGTGTGGTCCATCACTCCACTTAAAGAACTGGCACAGGCTGAGTGCAACTCTCAGTGAAAGACTACTAAGGCAGGGAGGTGTTAAATTTAAGTTGAGCCTGAGGATGGGGGAAGAAAGATGTTTCCTTAAGTGTTTAAATTTGGTTTTTTAACATGTTTTTTTTTAATCTTTTTCTCCCCAATACCTGAATCAGTGATTAGAAGTTTGTCAAAGGAAAACAACCACAAGTCAATTGTTTTATCTGTGATAAGCAAAAAATGAGGATTATAGACATGTATCCCAAGCTTCCCTTAAATCATCAATCCTCTCAACTAGATCTCATGACAACAATACCAGTATTTTCTTGCAATTGATTGGTGTCATGTAAATTAACATCAGAAAGCCAAGTGCTACAAAATCAGTAGAACAATGTCGGACATTCAAGACAATGTCATAATATGGGGTAAAACAGTAATAGGCAAATATTAAAAAGTTACTATTCATGCTAAGTCATTAAAAAAGGACATGGTTCTATAATACGATCTACTGGACCTGTTATAAAACCTTTAAAGTGTCTCTCACAGTACATTTTATTTTAAAGCTTTATTTCAAAGTAATCTAACTGCAAATCAGAGTAATGTTTAACTTTGAAATGTCCCATATAAAAGTCATTCCAAGCTGGTAAAACAAACAGTTTTGCTGGCAGCTCTGTAGGATGGTCTGGGTTTAACAATTTTTTGCTTGACCATGTTTTTCAGTCTGGTGTTTCTGACCAACCTTTTTTATGGTTAAATGGGAAGAGGCACCCTTAATCTTTTTAAACACTGAAGTGACAATGTGAAAGGGGTTGAGAACTAATGTAATATACAAGATCATTCTTGAAATGAGTACGAGACTACCTTCCCTCAAATGTGATGATGGTACTTGCAGAAATGACACCCTGTATGTAGTAAGGCCTTGGAGAATGGAAAAAGAGGGCCACTGAGTGCAAGAACCCTTTCCTCTACACTTGTGTAAACAGGCAAGCATTATATATATATTTTTAATATTAAAAAGACAGTGTTAGTGTGGAAACCAACCATAAAGGGAATATAATTTCTAAGGTTAAAAAACATACCTATAAATTTTTACGGTTTGTTTTGTGTTTATTTTGTTTGTGGTGGGTTTTTTTGTGGTTTTGTTTTGGTTTTTTTGATTGTTTTTTGTTTGTTTGTTTTTAATACAAAGTGCTTCTATACAATAAGCAGGTTACAGTGTTAGTAAGCAAATCCCTGTTAAGTTACCTTGATTACAAGGGTTATATATGGCCACCATGGTATAGTGTAGAGTTCAATTAAGTGCTAAGAATAGGAACTCTGTGGTGCTGATCATTCATGCCCATTGCCAGCAATGGGTTCATCATATTTGGGAATATCTGTTTTAACAAATTTCCATAAGAAAAATACCTGAAGTAGTAGAAGATTAAGAATTAAGAGCCTCTTAAAAAAACTTAAAGTTTGGAAGTATAATGCCAAAACACAAGTTACAGTAATTACAGCTCACTGAGTAGCAAACCCACAGCTTGTGCCACACATTCATATTCAGAATACAGTTTGGTTGTATCTTATGACAATTTGTAGCTAGAAGTTAAAAAAAAGCATCTAAATAATAATTATCTTTGTGTGGTTTTGCTTCACCATACAGAGTCACGTTTAAGTACATTATCCTGCACATTGCAGCATCTAATACATAAATTGGGGCCAGACAAGCTTAGGCTTTTGACACTGGTGAACTTCCAACCCTCCCCCATGTTACCAGCACTGTACTTGAATATCACCTCTTTCTATCATAGTCTATGTATGCTCTAAAGGCTCTTTGCTTTTTATATGTTTCAGTAAGCTGCAAAGAAGGGTCAATTGCCTTTGCATAAGACTGCATTAAGCTTTCAACCCCAAAATCCTGTTGCCACCTTTACAACCGATGCATTTGCTCTACCTGCAGAGCTGGCAGCATCTCTCAGAGCTACAAACACTCCTCCATCTATCTCCGAGAATGAGAGCCCAGCACATAGATTCTCATCCTAAGGAAGAAGTACCACTTTCCCAGCAAAAACACAGACTTCAGACATGTGCATGGTACCATGTTCTGCAGTACCATTAGCAGAGCCAAATACCATACCTTCTATTTTTTTTTCCCACAAGCAACTTCATTTGAAGAGGTATACAACTCTGGCTGCTTGTGATCGCATGTAACCAGTCACAGTAGTTCAGTACCAAGAATCTGTATTATAGTTCTTACTATTCGAAGAGTAAAGAATTAAAAGTATAAATACCTATCAAGGACTAGGTAGTTTTCCTAAAGAAGTTCTCAAAGAAGTTTCTGTACCAATAAAAAGTAATTCATGAAGCCACAGAGTTTGGTACTTGCTACTGTAGTGAGCCACAAAAATCTGAACAAAAAACTAGTTTAAATGTTTCATTATGTTGGATAAGTTCCAAATGTTAAATCTTACTTGTTGGTTGGTTGGTTGTTGTTGTGTGGAATTTTTTGTTTATTTGCTTTTTACAAGACATACTTATTATGCACACTTCTAGAAGCTCTCTCAATGTAGCAATCAAAATCAAGTCAAGCCAAGAGTCATACAGCATTAGACCCTGAAGGAGCAAAGACAGATTATAGTTTATATAGTGCTTAATTACATTTAAGTGCTTTAAAGATTCTAAATAGAAATCAGCACAAAATTAGACATTTGTTTAACTAAAGATGGATAAAAAAATGGAAGACAGATAAAGGAAAGTCAAATCATCTTTAACACAGCCTTTCATTAAGCAATACCGCAAGGGCTATTTAATGGTGTATGTTGTCAGTCTCCAGTTTAAGGTGGGATCCTATTTTATTTTTTTTTTTCCATTAAAATGTGAATTATATAACCTTGTTTGGTCATCCTAGTTCTCTTTTTCATTAAGTAGGGCTACTTGAATTGCTTCTTCATCTAAATATTTGCAGGATTTGCATCATTTTAGAGCTGGGTTTTACTGTAAATTTGTAAGACTTACACCAGGGCTTCTAAATACTGCTGTGATTACAATCAATGTCACAAAGACTTTACAGACCTCATTTTGCAAGCACCTTTCAATTAACCATTTGCACTTTACACGTTGAACACCTGGAGTAATACTGTGGAAAATAATATAAAAGCTTGGTCTGCTTATATCAGTATAATCATTAAAACGTTTGGTTTTTTTTTAGAATTTACAATAGCAAGTACCAGACATTATTTGCATGATTAGTTTATTTTGCTTACTCTACTAAACAAATGTAAGCATTAAAGTCTTAATTCATCTCAGTAGTACTCTGCTCAGCTTTAGCAGCTTGATAGGACTTGGTACAAGAGGTCACATGCCGATGAAAACTGTCCCGCCACATAAATCTTTTCCCACAGATGTTACACTCATACGGTTTTATGCCTGTATGAATTTTCATATGGCCTACAAGATGGTGTTTCATTTTGAATTTCTTACCACAGACACCACAGCCGTAAGGTCGAAGACCAAGGTGCATACTCATATGACGATCTCTCTGACTTTTGTGTGTAAAGCTTTTTCCACACTGACAAGGATACAGCTTATCAGCGTGAGAGAATCCAGTGAGGGATGTTTCTTCTTTAATTCCTGTAGCCATTTCAACACCTTCAACATAGCCTGCTGCTATCATAAGATCCTGTCTGTGAGCGCTTAAATTTCCATCTGCCCTTTCACCAGAAAATTCTTCCATAGAAGAGCCATAGAAGTCAACTTGTTCATCATAATTACTTTCATCTGCCTGTTCATCAAATTCTGCTTCCACCTTTTTGTCACCTATATGGAAGTCGTCAACACCTGACGACTGGATTGAATGATCTGCCTGCATGGCATTCATGGATTCAGAAACCTGGTGTTCATCATAAGGATTATCAACTCCCTCACAGTCTTGTTCAAATCTTTCTGGTTTCACATGGATCCACCGTTTGTGAGACATGATGCTGGGTTTGCTATACATAGGTCTGGTATACTGATACTCTGCACTATCACTAGTTCCTTCTTCACCATCCTGGCTTGTCATTCCAGTGCTAAGTCTATCATGTTCTGTTGAAGAATTACTGGGAAGGTACTCATGTTCTGCCAGCTGACATGATAGTTCATCTTTAGAGCTCTCCTCTTCATTTTCACCATCCCTTAGTTCTTGCACTTTGTGGAACTCTGTCTGCCCTCCAGAGCCAAGTTCAAAGGTTTCAACAAGGCCATTGTAACTACTACTGCTTGGGGACTGATGATCACTGCCATGATTCAACTTCTGACACAGAACTGTTGGGTTCCCCTCTAGCACCTCAGTGCATTTATCCACTACATGCCACATCTGAAGGAAACTTGCTGCTGTCAAATAACTAACAATTTCTGGAGCAGGCATTACCAGCCGACCTGTATAGGTAGACAGAAGAATGTTTTCAAATACTCTGGGATTCATCACATCAGGCAGGACTATTCGCCTGCTGTTTTTCAGGAGAACCTGATCACAGAAGTAAGGTGAACTAGCTGCAAGAACAGCTTTATGGGCTCTGAAGAGATGGCCCTGAACTACAATGGACACATCACATAACTGTCCTTGCTGGCGCTGCTGGTTTAACTTCTGCAAAATGGTGCTAGAAAAATCTGGAAATTCCACTCGAAAAGAGCTTGACCCAGACTCCATTTCATTACAAATTTAGTGTTGTGCTGCAAGGGAAAAAAAAAAAAAAAGTCAGAAATTCTGCTTAGTAAAGTATTGATCTTTCAATTTCCTTCTACGCTTATTTTTTTTCTTTATCAAATAACACTTATGCAGAATCATATGGAACTCAACCCAACATTTTCTGGAACCTATGTCACTACTGTACTTGCATTTCTCCCACCCCACCTCATTTCTCTCTTCTGAAAGTTTCACTGAGGCCACAAATTGCTAAGCTAGCACATTTTGTTGTGTTTCTTCTGTCCAGGAGGACTCAACTATAGCAGGAGCTACAAACAGCATATGGCCCAGGGGAATTCCAGAAGTGACATGGAGTAGCAAGCAGTTTTCCTCTGTCAAGTTGTGTCTGGTAAGTGGGAAAGTGTCAAAGCTTTAACAGATGGGGCTACACACCTGAGAGAGAACACTTAGTAAATTAGCAGATAGTGTACACATACAGATCTTAAAGCACTTTGTTAATATGGTAAAAATACAGAATCTGCATTACAAGCAGTTGGAAGACTCTGAAATGAAAGTACATCTATGGAAATATGGAACTGAGGAAATATGATTAGAATTCCCTGCTACAGAGCACCTGTACAATAACCACAGTGCTTTCCATGCAGTTATGTAACTGTCAATAGAAATTGTTTGCTTGGTGCCCTGTGTTAAAATGCTGGCCCAACGGCAAAAACGTATAACTGGTAAGTGCAGAAAAAGCAGCACTGTTCGCTTACAAAATGCAGACTACACAGGAGTGATTACGTAAATCACTTCATGTTTAATTAACAGCTCATGGTTACATAATCCCTCCCTTATCATTCTGATCTGTTTTCCAACTCATATTCTTGATGACTCTCCCCTAATCCCAAAAAAACCCAGTGTTCTATCTCCAAAGTTAGAGAGCTAAAAGAAGATGGCAAACATATAGAGCACAGGTGAACACCGACTAATCACTGTTATCTTACATAAAGGTGAACAGGTTTTCCACAGGAAAGACTGCATGGAAGCCAGCTAGCCATTAATACTTTTCAATAAATACAGGCCCAAACTCCTTGTAAACACTGAAACTGGAATCTTTTGCAGAACTGCGAATATTATGCTTTTTTTTTTATCCTTTTAATTTTTCACTAGAAGCGTGGTATTAATCTGAAGGTCTCCGAAGAGAACAGACTAGGAAGAATAACCTGTTATTTATGAAACCCTTTATGTAACCATAAATAATCATGGCAACATAGTAAAAAAAAAGAAAATAAAGTACCTTTTTTGACCACAGTTTCCTTCTTTTGTCAAATCTTACACTAATTTCCAGTGCTGGGTTGGTAACAGGAAGACCTGAAAGGACTGAATAAAGCTCCCATTGGGGAACAGTCAATTGACTAAAAATGCTGTAGTTGAGCCCCATAACTTGCTCTCTACAGTCACATTCACTTCTACATTTTTATAATTTGTTACTTTTTTTACCGGTTGAAATAATTGTTTAACTTAGGAGGTGTTTACCAACTACTGAGATCTTCAGATTTAAGATGACAAGCAGTCATAACTAATTTTTTTTTTTAAAACACTTGGTGGCACAAGGCACTTTTCCTATAAATACTGCCTCACATAAATCATGGGGTGAGCAGGTACACTCTCCTCAGACAGCAACCAAGATCCATCAACTGAGGAAACAGCCTAAAACTTGCAAATGTAGCACAACACTACTTTCAAGCACTCTAACAGTGTTATAAAGGAGGAAAGCCCTTTACATCACAAAACATTACTCCTCAGAGTCCTCACCTTCAGCCCTCACAGCTTGCCTTAATTATTTAACAAGCTAAACATGATTATACATATCCTTGAACAAGCTTCTTGAGACATATTCCCAGAAGTATATGGAAATTTCACACAAAGGTGAGAACCAGAAAATAGCAACATCTCCCCATCATTCAAGCAAAATAAAAATCCTAGGGACATGAATCGACTCACAAGAAGTGAATTACCAAAAACTGTCACACCTCAAGGGTAAATGTGGAATTTGGATTAATACTACTACATTTATAACCTAGCTGTCACATAACCACTTTTAAATAGTTCATGGACAATCTATATGATTGTCAACAGAACCTGTTCAGCGATCTGAATGGTTCTTAATTCAGCAAATCCAATGGAGCATTAGAAACTGTAGATTTTAAAATTACTTCCTTGGAAAAAGAATCTCTGAAAAGCTTGCAGTTCAGCTGATCTTCAAGTAGTCACCTATACAGTAGCAGATCACCTTTAAATTTACTGTGTTCAGCACTCCTCAGGTTTTTTTCCTCAAAGCGCCAGTCCTACTGGGTACTCACACAACCCATCTACTTCAGGAGACCAAATCAGCTACTGATGTTTTTCTAGAGAGTAACAGAATACTATGCCTGACAGTTCAACTGTTAATTTTTCTTGTCACTTTGCTTAAAACAACTTGACAACATTACTTAAGTGTTTTAAAGAGCTATATTACACCTAGTGTAGATTATAAAATATCTACTTTTAAAAAAAAAAAATCAAGTTTGTCTTTTTTTTTTCAGACAGTTCTTTACCTTCTTTCAGAATACATTCTCAAATTTAAGGCTCTATTTTTCAATACTTGCTACAAATAGGTAAGCCTTCAGGATACATTCAACTGAAATTTAAAAAGACGTGTCTGTAGACCTTATATAATTACTGCTAGTCTAAACTACCATCTTTCAGCAAGGACTCATCATGCCACCACAGAAGCAGTTCCAGGTGGGAGTAGACTTATATATTTTAAGTTTTCATGAAAACCAAAGCCATCAAAACATAAATAAAATATTTTCTAACATTGTTTTTCCAAAGAGCTTTCACTTCTTCCTTTTACAACCTGTTCTATTTCTGCACTTTCTTTATCCCAGCTTATGGGAACAAAGACTATTCAATTTTTAAAAAAATTATAGTCTCCATGTTACAACATTGAGTGAAACATACAAGGCACATAGTAGTTGCTTAAAAATAAAATTACTTTAAGAGGTGCTAGTAAGTAGTTACTTCAGTTCTCTGTATGTAGAGCTTCTGAAGAAATGGATCTCTTGTATCTGCCATGACAGCACCTCAAAACGCTCCAGCACCGGCTGCCGCGGACGCGCCGGTGGGGCCCTACCAGGAAAACGTTACAGATCGCGGCCGCAGGCCCGGCCAGGCCACGGCGCCCACACCCGGGGCCGAGCAGCGGGCGGACCCACCAATCTGCCCTGTCTAGAACTGAGCTGGCCCAGCAACCGCCTCCCGCTGCTCTTCGGCACGTTGGGGAAAGCCGCCCCAGCCGGCAAGTGGCCCAGAAGCCCTCAGCCGCGTCAGGGAGAGAGAAGGCCTCACTCACCGCCCCGCGCCAGAGCTCCCCCACGGAACCAGGCCCGGCGGCAGCGTGGCTACACCCGGGCCACGAGCGGACATCGTCTCACCTTCGGGCCCCAGAGTCTCTCGCATAGCGGGATGCGAGCCCGGCCTCAGCGCTCGGTACGGCCGGCACCACCTCCGCGCCCCAGTCCGGCCGACGCCGGAAGCAGCCCCCCCTTCCTGTGGAGAGCTTCCGCATCCCGGTCACATGACAGCCCGGGTCAGCCCCTCTGCTTCCTGCCCGGAGGTGCCGCGAGAGGGCGAGGTCGCGAGGGGCAGATCCGCCCCCGGGGGCCGCCCCGCAGCTGCAGCGCAGCGGCACCCCCTGCTGGCCCAGCCTCTGGGAGCGGCGTCGGGTGGAGCCACCGAGGCCCGGGGCGGACGCGGAGCGGATGGCCCCGGCTGGGGCTCCCGCCGCCGGGCCGGGGCTGGCGGGGCCCTGCCGCCCCTCCTCGCCGCCCACCGCGCTCACCGAGAGCACGGGAGGCCGCGAGGGTCGGCGCTTTTCTCCCGCGTCCGTGCAGTGGCGCCTCCTGAAGCCCGGCTCTCGGGCGCGCAGCGGAGCAGCTGCCGCGCCTGATGAACGGCCCGTCTGCTGCGAGAGTCCCCGCGGCGCGCTCCTGGCGCGGCTCTGGTTTTATAGGGAGGCCGCTGTCCGCACCACCGCAGGGCTGGCGGGAGCCTTGCGACCCCGGGCGCCTGAAGCTCGGGGTGAACGGTGGCCTGGCCGACACGGTGGCGGTCACGCGAAACCAGGGTTTGCTCCAAACAGCCCTGGCAAGAGAGAAGGACGCCGGTGTCTGGGCTGTACGTGCTGCCGAGAAGTCCAGGAGGACCCGGATAGTCCTAGAACCTAGAAATAAACGATAATTCGCATTTACTACGCTGCCCCCACCGCAGGCCGCGAGCGGGTCCGGGGCAGCGGGGCGGGGGGC
>WUAM01000299.1:6294789-6383508 GCA_024336885.1 Actenoides hombroni
ATAATCTAAGCATTGGTGCAAGTCTAGGAAATAATTATGTATATATATCAAATATTTATTGTTTGCTCACAAAAAGGGGAATGCCACACTGATAAGATAGGTATACTTTACAATGTAACAAAAAAAAAATATATGTAAAATTTTATAGCACTAATCAAGAACAGGAAAGTATTGAGTTCCACAACACCTTTAAATTTTAAACAGACACACATTGCAAAATCCCTTGAGCAAAACTTAAATAATACATTATAAAGATATAAATTTCATTCTGCTTCTCCCCAAAAAGGGAAGGCTGTGTGTTGAGAAGACCAACCTGTGTTGAAAACAGACTCCAACGAGGATGCTTACAGAAAACAAAACAACCAAACAAAAACCCATTTATGATTCAGCTATAGACTTGTCTTTATTGTACTTATAAAATATACATAGCCTTTTATTGAATTGCCTGCTGTCGAAATCTGCAAGAATTTTATTGCTTTTTACTGTCCTGGAGAGGAATAAAGCAGCAGCCTCTGTGTAATTTCATAAGAAGCAAGGACAGTAAATCTAATTTTGCTGGATATGGGATCGATGATAAAAAATCATTCAATGACCAAAATTTAGAAGTTTTGGAATACGCAGTATCTGTATGTTTCTCCTCATTTATATTTTCAAAACATCTTTTTTATTTCATATCTGAACACATTTCACATTACAGTGCACTGTATAAGCTATTTTAAACTTTGTATGTATATATTTCCCATGATAAGTACATTAGCTTGTTCCAATATTGAATCAGGGTTTGAGTCTGTGCACTTTACAGCAGTATCTTTTTTCACTTTGAAATGGGACGCAGTTGACTGCAATATGATGGAAATAAGGGGGACTTGGCCATTTAACAAAATCCTTTCCTTGCCTTTTGTTTCTTTTCCTCTGAACTGAATGAGGGATCAAAGCATGACACCCTCAAACTGTCTCCAGAGAAGCCACAATCCTAGGATTTGAAAATGTGAATATAATTTTAAAGTAAGATGTGTAGCTTAGGAACTTTGCAACAAGATGTATAGTATGCTGTTGTTGGCTGTGTTTCTAACCTTGGGAACCCTCAGAGTGATTTTCTGGATATCCAAGGGAATACGGGACCAATCTATGACTAGTTACTTGTCACATCCTTTCAGGAGTGAAATAAAGCTCTGAAAAAATTATTTGACCTCCTATCTGCCAAATACTGATGTTCAGGAACAAGGTCATTTTAACAGTTCAAAGAAAAAGCAGGAAGGAAAAGTTTTGTGGTTTTGCATAAGGAAAGGACACTCAGGAGCTGGTATCAGCTATGGTCTATCTGCCCTGATTCTGGAGGATCCCAAAGCCTGTCACAGTTTAAAAGTCCAATGCAGATTGGACCTAAATTCTTGAAACTTTGATCACTGGGAACTGAGGATGTACAGAATCAAACTATTAAATAAATAACATTTCAGGATGGAGAGTCAAGAAGAAACAATAACCCCACTGAAAGTTTTGAATTCCAGGGGATACAAAATGAGAACATTTGAAGGAAGTGCAGTATAAAACACAGGTGGGAAAAATATCTTTTTAGCACAAAACATACAAGCAAGAGACTATCTGTTGCTACCAGAAAACTACCGTACCTCTGCCTCAGTTGCAATAAAGTACAGAATGGCCTGGGAGCAAGATTTTCTTGTACCATAAGCTGAAAAGCCCTTCAATCGTAAGACCTAACTGTGAGTCATAAATCTGTTGCTATCTAGAGTGCTGAAAATTCTGACTCAACCTTTTATCCAAATTTTTTGTAAAGGCCATTAAAGTTTGAATTTTGTGGAGAAAAAATATCATGCAGATCTTGCGTGGCAGAAAGATGCTACTCAGTATGATAAGCAGAAGCCTTGCAAATCCAAATATCTGCAATCTGAAACATGAAAAAATCAGATTAATTTAACAAGGGAAACAGAATTTGAAGGTACTACCAAGTCAGCACTTATTTGGCATTTTGGAATGGGATCCAGCAGAACTTGTGTCTTCCCTGGGGGCCCAGTTAGAGTAACAGGGAGTGCACGGGGCCAGTGCATGGGGCAGTTTTCACCTGCAGGAGTCTCAAGCTCTCTCCTGGTTACTGGCACATGTGGTTTCTAACATGGGACGGAGGAATGAGAGTGATAAGATTCAGCTAATGAGGAGCAGCTCTCTTTCAATTCATGGCAGACCTGTCATCATCCATGTATATATTTCACATTATAAGGTTATGTGAAAAAATCTGTGAACAGTTTTTAACGGAGCACTTGGAGTCTGGCACTTCCTTCCTTGGACAGAATTCTTGAAATGAATGCTTCAAGTTTGGCTCCAAGAACTGTATTGAAAAGCTGAAAACTTTTGCAGTTTTCATGATGGACTTCTGCTGCTGCAGTCTTCTACCATGGGGAAACTGAGGCAGCTCAGGTGCTCACACAGAACAAGTCTACAAAACCTTCTCATAAACGGTGGCTATTCTGAATCAACTTCTTTGAAACCTGTCCAGAAACAGATCCTAGAACAACTTGCCAGCCTGTCAAGTGTGGCCTTTGTAATGAAATTCTTGCTAAACTTCTACCAGTGTTCTGCTGGCTGTGGTCCTGCTGTGCTTACCAGCTTTCCTGGAGTGTGTCAGTGCGGCTTGAAGGGCTGAGGATACTCATTCTGTTCAACAGTGAGGCTCTTGCACATGCACTTCTAGCTCCAATAACTGAAGTTACAAATCACTGTGCTGTTGCTTCTAGGTTTGCATGTTACTGTATTCTACCAATATCGCTTTAGTCTCTTTTTGGAGGCTATTTTGTGTGGCTGCATGAATACCTGTAATGTCGGTTTTGTGTGTTGACTTGCCAAAGCAACTGGTGTAGTTTAGTGTGTTTCTAAATGGGTAAGAAATTTCAATTCTATTGCAATGATTAGAATTCTGTGATAAACCTTTAGTCTTGCCCAGGAAGCTGTTGAATTTATTTATTTTTACAGGGAGAAAAAAGTGGTATTATTATGATGCTGGGCTGTGTTAGCCCATGAAATAGATAAACTCTTCCTGAAAAATTTTCATCTAATTAATTTAGTTTGTGTATCTCTGGCATTCAGAGGAACATTCTAAGGTTGTATGAATTTATTCCTGTATAATAAAGTCTCTAGACTTTCTAGAGATCTAAAGATCTCTAGAAAATTTTACATGTTCTCACATTTTCTTCAACTAACTTGCTGTTTTTCTTGGGGATAATGCTATTATTAGTGTTATGAAAAATAGTTATTTTGTAAAACACAAACAAGCTTAACAACTTTGGCAATGGTTAACTAGGTTTTCCTGTAAAAACAGTGAATTTCATCCTAGGGAGTAACATGAAGAAAAATCCCAAGGGAAATAGTTGGTTTTCATTTGAGTAAATAGAATTAATTCTCCCTATGGTGAATTTGAGTATCCTTACAAAATTATGTAAAAAGAAGTTAGTGTCTGTATAAGAAAATCCATTTTAAAAAAATCTATAAAGCAGAAAAAAATTTTAGCTCAGCTTTAATACAGCAGTTGGGGCTGCATGCATCTTTGCTGTCAAGATGGTGTTTTTGGCAAACATATCATTTCCCGGCCTGTCACTGAGGATGGACAGAACTCGCATCTCGGGCAGCAGCAGCCACAATGTTGCGGGCTGCCAAAGGGTGTGCTGAGAATCTGAGGGAGGATAGGCTCTCCTGTCCCACCCTGCTCCAGTAGTGAGAGGCAACTGCACGTAAGCTGTAAATGTGACAGAAAGCACTTGGAAATTTACTTCTAACCTGTGGTTATTGTTATTGAGATATTCTGAGGGGGACAAAGGAAATTCTGTGTCACATGTCTCACATGTTCTGTGGCACATGCCTTATTATTAGACATTTCTTTTTTACACAATGGGTTTGCTTTTTTTTTTTGTAAACTGCACAGTCGCTTATGAGAAGATGCTTACCTAGGGACACCATGGACAAAAAAGAATGTGAAAAAATTATTTGGCATTACATGCTGTATCCTGGTATTTTCAAGAAGCAGCTTGATGCCAAATGCCTGCAAGTAAATACTTATTTAGGAATAAACTGATACCAGGCTCCTGCAAGAATAATTTTTTATCAGATGCTGGCTCTTTGAAGCTCTTAGATATTGGATACCTGCAAATATTCCATTCATTCTTTCTTATGAAACAAATCTTAAGTGTTTTCCTGTCTAAATTCTGTCGTGAGGCCAGGAATGAGACATAGAACATTGTATTATACTGATGCTGTCTCTTCTGTCAGCAGCCTCGATGAAAAAGGTATTCCAAGGAACACAAATAGAACTTAAAAGTCTAGTCACTGAAGGAGAAAAGTCTTTCCTTAAGATACATAGCCCTGAGAGTTACCCATGTTCAAGGGGCTGAAACTTTTGGCATGGCACTGCCAGTGAGGATCAAAAAGGGTCAGTTCTGCAAAAATCACCTATATGAATGTACACTTTGAAACTTCTGCTCAATTCTGAAACGCACATCTCTGCAGAATTGCATTAAAAAAAAGTCTGCTGGGAGGTGCAAGCGTAAGGGTGAGTGGGTCTGGCTCCTGCAACACTGCCAAATGTGGTGTTGGCAAAATGTACAAGCAGGTCATTCGCAGGGTTAAACTGCTACCAAAGCCAAAGTGCATGTTGCCAGCCATTGAGGCACTGGAATTGCAATTTATTTTTTTGTAGTAGTAGTTTTTCTAGAATGTGAAATACTGCCGTTAAACCCAGTCTGTTTGGAGATGGTGGTGGTGCAGTTTTTGCTTTTGTGAGACTTACATCTGGCCTACAGCTATCCTGCACATGGGGATTTTTTTTAGGTATCTGGCTGAGGCCTAAGCAGAGCAGCATACAGACACTGCTAACCGCAGTAACTTTGCTGATTAACTCAATAGATCACTCTTGCTGTGCTGGAATCAATGACAGTGGTTAAAGGTCTGTCCAATTGCTGTTTTTTCAGTAATGAGTTTATAACAAAGCTGCCACCAAATAGTTTAGTGTCATGTGTTCTCTCCTTTATTGATTTCAATAAAAAGGCTAATCTGGAGATATGGTGGATTGTCATTTCTGGGTAGAGGGTAGTTGATATAACTAATGGCATTGCTGCAGCACAATGGAAACCAAACCTGCCTGACTCACAGAAAACAGACTGAGTTTAACAGACAAAGGAGGGTGTTCCAAATGCACATCCTAGGCTAGACAAGATGTGGCGGCTACCAGGAGGCCTGTTGATTGAACTGCATGTGAAAAACACAGACAAAGTGGTCAGCATCTTGCTTATCCTTGGTTCTAGAAAACCAGTGCCTTTCTCCAGACCTGTTTTGCCTATTGCCATGCTGTGTACATGGCAAGACTGCAGGCCCACTATCGTTCTCAAGCACAGCATCAAGGTACTGGGACATCGAGGCTGCTGCGGTGTGACGGGTGTTGCTGCAGGCACATGTATGAAACCTGTCTGGTGTGCCAGGGTTTCAGCCTGGTTTGGAGCTGCAAGGCTGGCAGTCTGCTGAGGGACTCATGCTGCGGAACTGAGGCAGGGACTAGCCCTGCCAAGGTGAGACTCCCATACCCATCGAAAGTTCTGTGACTGTTTGGGCTCAGGGCCGGGCTGCTAGTGGGCCTTGATGTCTGGAACCACTGCATCTTGCAGTTCAAAACTGCTCTTCTCTGTGCTCCTGGACCAAGGCAGCAGTAGCTGGATGAAGCAGTCTCTCTGAAGAGAATGGCTTAATCCTCTGAGCCAGGAAATCACAGAGGGCCCCAGAGTACAGCTGAGGTGGTTCCTTTTACTTTTGCATGCTTCTGGCATTCAAAGGGATTATTTCTTCCTGGGCTCTCATTTCCTTGGGTTTAGATCCCAATCTGTTCACTGTATCCTCTCAGGAGTGTTAGGATTATGAATTCTTACACTTTTCAGACTGCCATGACCAGTGCTTAGGAAAAGGCTGCCATTGCAGAAGTTGATGTAAGAGTTGCCACATTAGTTTAACACAGAACTTGCCTAGAGTAAAAAAGGTTTTCGTGTGAGACTTTGTGGTATGTGGCTCTGAGCCATATGAGATTGTGCCCTCAGCTTTTTAAAGAATTCTGGCTTTGGAAATATTAGCCTAAGCAGTTCTGAGTAATATTTCGGGAAAGTATTATATTGGCTTTAGCTACTATAAGTCCAGCATTAGTAACAAAACTCCAGCTAAATACCTGATGAAAACAAAGCCATTCTCAAAAGACTTGATCTGTTTAAAAACAGCATCCACTTTGGCTATATTAAAGGTTCCCCTATTTCAAAAGAGAAGGATTAAGCAGATTATTTTTTTTTTCTTTTTTTTAAACAAACCGAAGTAAACATTGTTTGACAATGAAGAAAACCTGTTTAGCTGTGATCCCTCCTAAATTTTAAAGTTCATTCAGTGCCCCATAATGGGAGCATGCAGCTGCCTGCTGAGGACTCTGTGGTTTGCATCCTGGGTTTCCCAGTGTCATGACAAAGGGTGAATCAGTCCCAGTACCACCTATTTGAGCAGCAGTTGCTTACAACCCCAGACCCCAGGCACGATGCGACCAGTGGAATGACTCCCACCAATTTCCACAAGGCTGGAGCTAAGCCTGTAGTGATGAAGGCCTATCCTAAGTTCCCCTCTCTAAGGGAGGGAGCAAACACACCCTGGAAAGCAGTCAGTGAAACACGTCCACCACTCTGCCCTGGCTCCCTTATCCTCTCATCAGCCCTGGCTCTTTCAGCTCCACCCATTGCACTGTTCCCAGTCCCCTCTCTTATAAGGAGGTGCCCCAATCAGTATTAAAATCAGATTCCCTCCCTCTTTTCCTAGCCTGGGGTGGAAGGAGCAAAGATGTTTTTCCTTTTCTTCCCACCAAGGAAGAGGAGCTCCCTGAGCTGACAGCCCTTCATAACCTTTATGTGTGGGTGGAACAGAGGGCAGGTCCCTGACTGACCATCAGCCTCCGGGAGAAAAGCAGTCAGTGGAAAAACAGCATAATAAAGGTGCTTTCTCCAGGCAGCACTGAAAATGTACTCTAAAATGTTTCTTACCCACTCTGACACCAGGGTAGAGGTCCCATGTCTACCCTTGGTGTAATGTACCCAGAGCACATGTAAGAGCTGTTTTTGAGGGTTTCTTACTCATAGTCCAGCACTGTGATCTATGCTTTCCAAGAATGACATGAGAACATGGAGCTGAGACAAAAATCTGAATAGGAACGTGGCGTTCTTGTCTTGTATCACCAGAACGGGAAGACTTTCACTGTGACTGAACAGAGTGAGCTCAGTGACATGGGAAGCTCTTCATATCTGGATTTTAACAAGACCTGTATGTATATTGTTGATAAAGACTCTTGTCGAAGACCTTTAAGTAGTAGGTAGCATGCGATTTATTATGGATCAAGAAGGATATGATGTCTCTCCCGTCTCTTAGTGCAGAGCTCCTGCACTTCCTCTGAAACGGGTGTTGCTGGCCACTGGAATGTATGGAGACTGGATACAGGCTAAAAATTTCTGAGATTATATGGTTCTAAAAGAGACTCTTGTACAGTATTCCCAAGTCTTGCTTTCAAGCAAGAGTTGCACTAGTCTGTGACTTTTACTGGTGTTTGAGTTTGTCATGACTATAAGATGATACTATGATGCATTTGCTGTATGTTCAGCATTTTTATGTTGTTTACTCAAGGAAACACTAACTGCTTGGAAACCACTATCTGTGTAATGTATGCGTGCACAAATCTGTGTATGTACGTGACTGCACTCACATGTATATAAAGATGAGTACCACATGGAGACCTGATTTTGCGTTTCACCTCATTTTACTATCATGTAAGTGGACAGAAGCACACAGGTGTGTATCTCCAGCTTACATGGTTTGATAGAAGAGTTCTTAAGTTTTCCTCTCTGCTTATAAATGAAATTGGTCAAATCACTGTGGTTTAAGATAGAAAAACACAATGAAAGCTGCTCAGCTGAATGATTTTTGGCACAATATGACAAAAAAAATAGATGCTGCCTTCTCTTTCAAATAAGTGCTGTGCTCTGCAGAGCAAAGATCAAGCCAAAGTTCACATTATCAGCTCCCGTACCTCACCTGGGGCTCTGTTATTGATAGGTCTGTCATCCTCCCTAATATTGGAGGGGTAATAGCTGATGATTAGGCCACTCTCAAGCTATTAACTACATTTCTTATCCCTTTTATAAGAGCTTCTTAGTCAGCTGGGAAACAAAGGCTGCCTTCAGCGAACAAGAGCCCAAATTGTGGGCCTGCATCCTGCAACCTGAAAGACACAACTGTTGCACTTATAGGAGCCTCCGAAGGCAGCAAGGGGGTGGATGTCAAAGGTTACCCTGTGGTGTTATCTGAAATGAGCGGGCTCTGGCTGCCTCTCGTGCTGACAGAAGCTTGCAGAGAAATTACAGAAAATTGCCTGTTTTGTCAACATTTTCTCGGGAGGTTTAGAAAAAAAAAGGACTCTAGTTTCAGAGAGTTAAAGGGGCTCAGTCAGCCTAGAAGTGACTGACAAACACTCTATTATTCATCTATGTAAAAAAGTGATATTTTATATCATTTCTTTGAGTGATTGTTAAGTGACTGGATAGTGACATTGACATGCAAGATAATCCCAGTAATATTTCCAGTTCTTGTTTGAAGGCAGGCTTGCACATTTGTCAGTGTTGACAATAGATATTCGAAAAAGCAGTGGTGATGAAGAGCCAGCTCCCAGCACAAACCCAAAACACTGGGAAGGATCTGCACACTCGGATCTTAGCACAGAGTAGATTGGAAATGGACAGTACTGTGGTGGAAAAAGCAGGCACACAGCCTCCTTAACCACTCTTTTCCCTTTGGGCAAAAATACATATATGACCAATGGGACTTCTGCCACACTTCAGCTAGAAAAACAGCTTTTTCTGCACGGAAAAATAGCTGTGTATATATATATACTGTAAATAATTTGGTTTTGTTTAGAGAAGAGGTGAAAAAGAGAGAATGTAATAATGAGAAGTTTTAAACTTTTTAAAAGTCCACAGAAAATCGTGCACTCACGTTTATCCTTTTTTATAATGTAAGAAGAAATGCAGCACTGGATAGGAAAGGCTTTTCTCCATGGTCATCCTGTGGAATTCACAGAATGTTTAGCAGGTGCTTAGCAGGTTTTAAACAGTGAAAGAAATAACATCCATGGTTTCTTTCACATCTTTAGAGATGCTAAAAACTGTTGCTCTGGTAGGACAGACACTAAGAAGTGTGTTTAGGAAGAAATGGGCACTGCAAAGGAAAGTCATATGAGACACATGGAGTGTCCAACTGTCAAAATCATGTGGAGGAGAAGGTTTTGCTACACCTTGCCTCTTCTCTCCAATCTGAATTTCTCTCTTCTTCTGTTGTCTCTCATATGCTGCTCTTTCACATAGGAAGAAGGGTTGTGTACCCAGAAATTTGTTTGACCCTATTGTATCAACTGATATAATAAAACTCACAGTTTTGCACTATAAGTCTTGGCTTCACTTTCACTATTGTGTCCAGAAAAGTGTGCTCTCTTCTATTCCTCCTTACCACCTAATGAAAGCTTTTTTCAGCCATCTCATCGGCAGAGTAGAAAGGGGTTTTTATAGTCTTGGCATTTCTTCATGAATGCCAGCTGTGACTGCACAGCTATTAGTCACAAAAGGAAAGGTGAAATGATACGATATTTGAGGGCTGTCTCCACAGCTAGATTACAAACAACCTAATATTTATATACCCATATTAAATAAGACAAACTGCTCAGTCTCATGATTACATTATCACAGTTTAGGTAATTACTATATATCAGCAGAACCAGCACATCTAACTGTCTGCGCGTAGTGCATTACAAATGCAAACCCAGACATATGGCTTTACATTTCCCACATGTGGAAAAAATCAATTTCACCTTGTGTTTGTGGTGTTACTTCTGGTTTTACTTCAGTACTGGGGGTATTCATGTGGGTACAGCCATTGCTGTCAGACAGACTGAGACACCCGTGGAGCATGGGGAGGTATATGGCAGGTGAAGGGGTGGCAGGCAGTGACCATCCATGCCAGCCATGCTTTTCTACCGAGGCCTTCACACCAAGTCCTGTCCTCTCTTGGCTTGCTGGAACGTGCTGGTTTTGCTCTGCAGCACATTGAGTAGATTTCTCCCATTTAAACACTGTTAAAAGTTCTGAGAACATTTTACTTCCCCATAATTTCAAAAATAGTTTCTACAGATAATGTTTCTCTCTTGCTGCCAGCTTTGCCAGGTAGATGTGTAGATAAACAGAATTAATTTAAAAGGTGGCAGAAGTTGTACAAATGTCTTTGTGTTGCTTAGTCAGTTGTATACACCTTGCAGGGACTCGTTATTCATTCATATTGAGCATATTGTTTTAAAAATGTATAGCTTTGAAATCTCTTTAAAACCAGGGAATTATTTGGAAGAATATTGTATGTTTAAGTACTGCATTCAAAGGGAACTGTGATTATGACTCATTTATAACAGTGGTGATGTGTATATGACAAGATGTCAAGAATATGCTCAGAAATGTGATACTCTGTACATGAAATGTCCTGGTTCATTTTATTCAGGGACTACACAACTCACCTTGTGACCTCTGAAGTAACATTCTTGGCTCCTTCGGAGCACCAGATGTCAGCTTGCTAGTTAACCGTTTTGCTTCTCAGCTACACAAAGTGTTCTTTAGAGAGAGCAAGCAAGAGAAAATTTCAGTAATGTGTGATCATTTATCTTTTAATTTTGTCAGTACCAGCATTTTGCTCTGAGTCCATAGAAACTGACATCAGCTGTCAGAGATCAAGCTTTTGCATGCTACTGCTGCAGGACTATATAAATGTTACCAGCAATGTTTGGTTGTAAAACTGTAAACCCAGATGTTTGGCCACTTCATGTGCAATTAGTATTTAGTAAGCATTTCCGATTGCCTGCTGTCTTAAAGTTCAAATCATATAAAGTTTCCTTCATGGCAGGATTAGTATGGCAATCCTTAAATTTTCTCCCTCAAGTAACCTGTGTGTTAATACTTTCACATTTGTTCGTTGCCTCACACATTTTGGATGCTGGAATAATGACAAATAAAAATAGCAGCTTTAATGGCAATATAGAATGTTGTAGTCTATTGGTCTTTGTTCATCTTTGCAGAGGATGTTTTAGTTATTAAAATATATCTCTCCAAAGTTTGCAGTTTAAAAGACTATGGAGTAAGACTTTTCACACATCTGGGATTTTATAACTTCTCTTCAGAGTTGTTTCCATCACATCAAGGAGTTTGTGTGTGCTTTTACCAAAGTGCTCTTCTATTACTGTTTTACATTACAAAGTGTGGATGATACAATAATAAACAAAACTGGCTTCTGATGGTGACCTCTTTTGAGTGTGATCAGTTCATGTAATTATTTTAATCACTTGAGTAGTTGGATTAAAAAGAAGGGCTAGGACTGGGAGAAAAAAAAAAAAGGAATGATGAAATTCAGAGGCTATCTAGACTGCAAAACCCTAATCATAGACTGCAGCCAAAGGATCCAGCATAAATGCGATTTTTCCTCAGTTTTCTTCTGGCTTCAAAAAAAGACAGGATGGGCACTTGGCATTTTGGGGGAGAGGAGGAAACACATGCCCTGAGGTGCTCCTCTCACCACCCAGCCACTGAAGATCACCTGTTTCCAAACAGGCTATACCATCCTTTCTACAGTGGGGTTTTCATGTTTTTCAAGGCTCTGAGGGATCCTTTCCCCTAGGACAGCAGGACAAAGAGGATTTGCAGACCCTCATATGAGACAGGAGTGTTTTTACAGTGCTGCACCTTCATTGCTCCACCAAGAGCATGAGTTTCCTTGCACCCATTCAATGCTGTTCGCTTCAGTGGCTAATGGAGGATGTGGTAACAAATCCTCATAATCTTCAAACACAAGAAGTATGCGTAATGCATCCACAGCTGCCTCATGTTTCCCACAACAGCTGAGAGATGGGAAAGTAGTTAGACTATTACTCATTTTGTAATGGCCACTGATTTATTCCTGAAATGGATTTTGCTTCCAGCACTTCTCTAAGTGCATCTCATTCCCCCACTGGTTCCTTTGGGCATACTGAGAGACCTACTGACTGATACTTCCCAGCTTTGCTTCTGTCTCATATCCTGCTTACATTTTCTATCCTGAGAAAGGCAGCAACAGTATCTGCAGCAGGAATAGCCATGAAGGCCAATGCTAGAACACCAGTCAAGGATTGGTCTATTTTCTCCTGCATATACTATGCAGATAAGGTTTTGGGATCATTGCAGACTTGTAGTGTTGTAATTTTTATTAGCAGCCAAAATAATTTCATCTTGCTTGCATCAAACCCTGACACACCCTCCAGCAGATCCAGAAAGGTTAGAATCATCAGCAAAGAGGTAGATAATAAATTTGTTTTATACATGTTTTTGAAGAGGGTTATTTTTAACCCATGTCACTCCAAAGATTCAGTTTAATGTGCAGTCTCATAGACAACTATATTGGAACAAGGCAGGATGCAGCAAGGGTGGATCAGGAGTGAGAGAAAAAAACCTCCCAAGCAAACTCCATGGTAGGAAGCTGCGATGTGCAAGTTTATTATCAGAAGTTAGCATTTTGACACCACCACTAAATTAAAATTTTGTTTTATAACAAGTCAGTTATTGTAGCCTCTTTCAGCAGCACTTGTATCAATCTTAGCAATCCATGTGGAAAAAAGATGGATTTAGTCTCAGAATTATTCTCCATAAATATAACTTTTCTGGAGCTGATTCCAAGTCTTCCTTTCAACCATTGTTAAAATAGTTGTGAAATTGAAGACTGATTTTACTGGCTTACAGCTCTTTAGACTACTTCATTACTCTTTCTAAATAAAAATTTTCTTCTAGACTGCCAAATAGTCAAAGGCCTCTTGAAGGAATTAGCATTGAAAATACAAGTCAATCTTTACTATTTTTTCTTGCATGCTTGGATGCAAATTATTAGGATTTGCTGATTTAAAAATATCTGACTTAATATTGTTCTTCACAAACTTTCAAACTCACTCTGATGAAATTTGTTTCATCACTTTCCATCAATATAATCATTTTTGGTGAATTTTTCTAACACTTGGGATAGAAATATATGCTGAGGACTGCCTTTTCTGCCCTATCATACAGTTTACCATTTCCACTGAAAACAGCAAAATCTTTAGAACTCTTTATAGTCCTACAACATACACCCCCAATCGTTGTCCCAGTTAGACAACCTTTGTTTGGAATATTTGTAACCTTAAATGACTCTGATTTCTACCTTCTGCTTAGTGAATTGGGCAGTACTACCTCTAGAATTTTTCATGTACAGGAAAAGTTTATATGTAGAAATAGTGTAAACACGACTGATGTTCACTGGCATTCCATACTATTGTGTATAATTTTATCAAAAGAATAAGATTCTTTAATGCAATATCAGCTTGTCTAGTAGTATTCTCAATAACCACAAAATCATGTGCATATAAAGTCATGACACTCTTGAAGACCTGGCTTCCCTTCTTCTCAGCAATGGTAGTTCAGATTTTAGCTGCCACAGAGCACTGATGGGTTTCTCTGCAAATACTTTTTTTTTCTTTTTTTTTCTTTTTTTTTTTTTAAAATAGAATCTTCAATGTGTTCTAAAAGGCTTTCTAACGTGAATTTTCTCTCAGTGTTATTAATTTTTTTGTTACAGATCTTGTTATTTTCAGGGTTCCCAAAGGTCCTATTAACAGCAGACTTTTATGGAAAAGAAGCATGGTTAAACTGGTGAAAATAACTGTGCACAAGCCATAAGTAAGTAATATAAGCTCTAGCAAGCATACTGTGTGTTGTTTTAATTTTCAAAATAGCAACAGTTCAGACATTTAATTGCATTTTTTATGACTTTTTTTCATAGCTGCCTAGTGTAAAATATGTTGCCAGTAATATATAACTGCTAACAACCTTTAAGTTTCTTAAGCTGGCATTAGATTTCTTATCCTATTGGAAAGGAAGGTCACTTAATGTTCTCTTCATCCTTATGAGGAAAAAAATGTGGATGGTGGATGTGTATCACTGTTCTAATGTTCTTATAATGTCAGTATTACCTGAAATATTTTCTGCAGTAAGAGATACAGAACAGTGAATTATTTATGTCTTCTCACAGTCTTAGGTGTGTAAAGGGGTCTTTTCCACCTAAGGGATAGTAAGAGAAGCCAGCTTAGCTTAATTTTGTAATAACCAACTCCTAGTGCCATGGCCTTGCAGATCTTCCAGTGCCTGTCCCACCCCCTGCAGTCATGGTGCACCAGAGTGCCCATATGCCCCCTGCCCAGGGCTAGGCTAGGGCCTTGTTCCCCTTGGAGGTTTTGAGCTCCCCCCCCAGGGCAGCATTACTGGCACACCCTATGCAGACACAGGCTTCTGCTCCTAGGAAAGCTATGTTCAATATCCCGGAGTAGCATCTCTCTGCGTTTCTAATCATCTTGAGATAAGCAGTCAGGAGACTACAGAGAAAGTCTGGTGGAGCAGAGCAGGACTTTTCCCATAGACATAGTGGTGAAAGTTCAGCAGCTGACAAATGTCTCATTTTTTTTATTTTTCCCTGTTTTGGGCTTTCCTCCCCCCCTCAGTAAAATTGATAGGAGAACCTTACATGTGCTCTGGACATTCCAACTGGCACCCATTCCCCATCCTGTGAACTCACTGGTAAAGGCACTTCAGGGTTGAAACTTCTGAGATTTCGGTTTATATCAACCTACAGTAATCTCTAAGAACCTGCTTGTTATGAAGGACCAGGAGGATCAGACCGAGGTGCTTGCCCTACAGCTTTGGCTCAAGCATCATATTGATCTATTTGATCTGAAATTAAATAAATACAGGGGGGAAGATGAGCTTTGCAGTGAAGTTTGCAGTCACCTTTTGAAAATACAGCAGATGTGTACAATCCATGGAACAGATGAGAAGACATGGAACATTTGAGAGACAAGAATGGTACCCCAACACTGAGTTTGTTTTCTCCCTGCATACAGGCTGTAACCCTGAGTTTGCAAACAGGCATGGGATTGGCACTTGTTACATCTGGCTCATAACTAATATAAACCGGATGACAGAAAATTATTTACCTTGTACTGTAAAAAAACAGATACAAGGTGATGCTCTAACAGACAGACTTGTAGGTACCTGGAAAGATGGCAGGAATTCACTTGTCATTTGAATTAATTTCAACTTATTTTAGTATTTAAAAATTCTTACTAAAGCTCTCATCATTTTATGCTCCAGTAATGCAGCCTGCTTTTCTAGACTTTCTCTCTCTGCCCTCCTGCCCAAACTGAAAAGGTGGTTTTCACCTGAGCTCTCATCTTTCCACTGATTCTCTTCACTGCCTTAAATGTGTTACTTGACTTCTCCCCATGGTCCATCAGAGTTTATAGCATCTTGCTGCCGTATCCCATATCAGGGCTGGGAAGCTACTTTCAATCTGTCAGTTTTGCCAGTCAGTGTCCACATTTGCCCATTTTCAAATAAGCTTTCAAATAAATGTGTGTTCTTCTATGCTGCTCCTATCTCTATCATACTGTGCCTACCAGCTTTTATTGTGCAGGGATACAGACTGTAACAGCGCTTAATTGCTGCCTTGAGTATTTCTTGTGTGAATTACTCAGACAGCTCTGCTTGGGTTGCTTCAAGGACGGAATTAACTGGCTAACTAGGAAGGAATTTAAGTATGAAGTATCATGGATTATACAGACACCAGCAGTATATAGGAAGCAAGTCAGACTGGTAGACTAGCCACAAGAAGGACTAAATCCCGTATCTAGAAACAATCTGACCATTGAATTTAAATAACTTCCTTCTCTGCTTCACATCTTCAGTCTTAATGCCATTAATGAGATACACAAATTCTCTTAATTCATTCTCTAAGTTCAAGGTATTAACAGTTACCCGCACATCTTGCCACTCTCTTTTCCTCTTTGTCTCCCATCTACCAACTCAATTCTAAATCGCTAACAGTATTCGAAGGAGTCTTTGTATTTATTAGGGTCCAGTAATGCATTACATGCTTCTCCATGTGATGCACTTCTAATTATTCCCTTGGGGATTATTCAAGCAATACTGATTTGGGAATATACATTACGACTGTTCAGGTTAATGGCCCAGTGATTCATTACACAAGACATTCCTGGAAAGTAATTGATTGCATTAATTGTTTCATAGAAGAGTGTGAACCATAGCTGCTACATGGACTTCCCAGCACTTTCCCAGATCTTCTGCCTTGGTAGCATCAACAGGGCAAGTTGTTGCTGGCTGTCATGCTGGAGGTGCATTGGATCCTCTTGTTCTTTACCTAAGGCTTTTTTTCTCTGTTGCCATTGTCAGTCTTTCACTCTGTTTCTAATTCCTTCAGAAGATCTCAGACTAGAATAGGTGTGAGGGCATGGGGAGGGTCATTTAGCAGGCAGCGCTGAAGACTGCCTGCTCTTTGGCCCTGGCCATTGTTAGGTTACTGGATAGTCGTATTCAGTAGGGTTGAAAAAAAAGACATTTTGAAAAAAAACGACAAATGACTTGGTGAACCTCATACTGCTCAGAGTGAGAGCTGCTATGATTTATATGGCTCTCACAATTGCAGTGGCGGTGAAGACTAAGTGTCCTGCAATAGTGAGAGATAAAGGACAATGGCAGGGACTGGTATGACCATCTCTTATGTCATCTGTCTCATTTTTCACATGGTAATGTTCCCCTTGCTTTTGCTGCAGTGAGTTAAGGAATACTAACAGTAACAATACAGTTCCTATTATTTGTAATACTTAAACGAGCATGTTGGCCCATGCAAGCTGTTAGTTTTCCTACCCTTTCCTGCATCCACTATGTTGTGCAGCTTGAGGTGGGACACCTGCCTTCTGGGGTTTGACTTTCTGTAACAGTAGTAAAGGCAGTGGAGCTGAAACTTCAAGCCTGTGGGTGTCTGGAGGGGTGTCTGCAGGATCTTCCAATTCGTGGTCCTAGTTCTCTCTGATCAGAGATTTAAAGCCCCCCCTTCCTAGTCTGGCAGCACAAAATCTGACATTTGCATTGAGTGGCATTAAGCCTCTAATTCCCCTTTGGGGGTGGGAGGTGACTCTTTGGAACAGCTTTCTGCTGGTATTCTCTGTGCCATAGTTCTCAGGGCCTGGTCTAACATGTCAGAGAAATTTCCTAGAGCAGAACTGACACTGAAGTATGTGCATGGCACTGCATGGAAAGATCTACTTCAGTGATGTGGGGAATTGCTGCACCCAGGTGACAAAAAGAGTTTCTTTTTGGAATTAGCTCACCATAGAATACTTTGTCCCAGGCTGAAGACTAAGAACTCCCCTACTTTGGGAGCAGAAACTGGTGCTTTGTTCTATGTTGCTCTGAGCATGCAGATGGCATGGCCTGGGAAGGGAATAGCTGTTCTTACAAGTAGCCTTTCTCAGACGGCATCACATGACATGGCACACCTGTCTATAATGTCCCTGAGATATGAAGGTCATGGACCACACAAAAAGAGAGTCTGTTGCAGAGAGACACAGAGATACTAATGAAGACCAATGCAGTCAGCACCATGCTCTATTTGCAAGGGTAAAATGTGTACCAACAAAATAAATATTTTTTTGAAGTGAAAACAATGCAAACCATGGCTGCAAACCTTTATGGCAATTATGTATCCCTGCTTATGAAACCATCACTGTGATTGTGGTGATTATCATTCTTACAGCATCCAGCCTTACAAAACATCAGGCAACCTGATTTCTGAGCATTTTAGGGGTCAGACCAGAGAAATTTGGCAACTTGTAAGACAAATATACACCAGGAGACTATAAATTAAGGTTACAAATTGTGGGAGACTTGGTGATAAGGAATATGTAGGTGTAAGTGTCATAGATAGTAACCTTTTGTAATTATAGTTTGCTTAAATACTCCCTTGGAGACTTAATCATTATAATGTACTCTTGCTCAGAACGTTATCTTTGTGAGGAGTTATAGTGATTGATTACTTGGTGACTATCTGAGCAGTCAAATAAGGAACAGTTCCCTCTAAGAGAGAGGGAAGCAGAATCCCTAAATCCTACAAATTCCTGACAGGACAGTCCTCTAGATACTGTATACCTAATCTGACCACTCTACCTGGCATATAAATAGTGTTGCTATATCTATTTGTCGAACCTGCACACCTTATAGAGAACGTTGCCCACATATGTGAACACTGCTCTGCTACACAACCCCCAAAATGGAGGACACTTTGGAATTTAAATCTGCAGATTCTGAAATGCCTCATAATAGACCATTTTATTTCATGAAAAGATATCTTAAATTCTTTCTTGAAAATGCAAGAGAAATAAAAGCTACTTGTCAGCGAAGTTGCTTGGGAGCCAGGCACTAGTGACCACTGGGGTGCCCAGCCATCCTGGATTGGACCTAAAGTCTGTGGTCCTGTTTCTGGCATTGGCTGTCATGGATGTTGAGGGAAGATCATAAGACCAGAACATGCAAACAGCAGTTCTTCCCAAAGTGTACCTTCTCAGACTCCCAAGATAGTGGTCTGGGGACATTGCAAGCTGGGGCACAGGGTTGGGGGAATAATATCAGAACAGCTGCTCTTGTCTTAAGGTCCCTGTGACCACAGCTTGCTGTTCAGGATGTGAAGGAACTGAATTCCTCATTGCTTCTGGGTGAACCTACATGTTTGTGTGTATGTATATTTTTCTGAGGGACATGTAGAGTGAAGTAGTCTTTGAGAGAGATGCAGAACTTTTTAGAGAGAAGTTAAATAATAACCTCAGTTAGTCTGAATTTGGAAAATAGAATATGTGTTTGTCAGGAAAAAGTAACATCACTGTCAAGAAACAAATACAACAAAGAGCTTACCGGTTTTTTTTTGTGACTGAGGAAAATTATTTGGTACTTTGGAATCAATGAATTTGGCTTAAATGATGCAGCTCAAGGCAATCCTAACTAATAATTGTTTTTAAAAGTATATAAAATTCAACAGAAAGCTTTAGAAAGAGATATCTTAGACACAATATCAATGTCAGGGGGGAGTGAAATCTTCTTTGAACTTCCTGCCAACTGCTAGTCACTTACTGGAGTTTTATAGCATTAGCTTAGTAGTGGCAGCCTTCTGTATCTGTCACATCTTGTTTTATTTGCATCAGAGGCTATAATTATATTCATACAAACTTTATTTTAAAAGTTGAAAGCAGCCCCTGATTTATGCTCCCTATAAGGCAATTCTTTCTCTTCTGGATGTAATATGTCACAAAAAAGAGTGAAGCTGCAGCATTGCTGCTATCCCTCTGCCTCCTCCATGCATGCCTTCAGGATACTGCAGATACATTAAACAGTGACAGCTCCCCTGGCTTCTTTCCTCTCTCATACAATGCTCACACTCAGGGGGTGGCTCTGCAGTAGAATTTGTAAGTGGTGACTTCTCAGAAATGCTGCAGCATGTTCCTGAGAACACATACCTGTTGAGTCCTCTGGGCTCACAGGAAGCCCCTCTGGGGTACAGAGAGTAAACAGTTACTCCATCTCATTAGCAGAAAGGTGAAGAAAAGGAACAAACACGAGTATGTACTAAAGGCCAAGGGAAATAGTGTACTTGACCACGTTGACTGTGACTTTGGAAAAAGGTGCCACTCTGGCCATGAATCTGTGGGTAGCCCAGGCACTGAGATTGCTGTTCTTTAACAGCCCCCTGATAACTATGCATCTGTGTGTCCATGTACCCATCTGCTGGCACTAGAGTTCTCACCCTTCTCTATCACTCCTGGTGGTGAAGAGCTCCTTTGACCAGGGTATGTCACACTGATGGGGTGGAAGGCTGTCAGACATCCAACACAGCTCTCTGGCTGGATTTTGACAACACAGGCACAGTTTATCAAGCCAGCAAGGTAACATATCTCTTTCTTCTGCATGTGTGTGTTGTGCCACCACTGGGAGGTAGTGGTCCAGGGTGCAGGGAATGACAGAAACAGAGGTGGCCCAGGCTTCAAACTAATAGTGTGGTGAGGACTGATGGGAGGGCTGTGAAAGAGCCCTGATGAAGCCTGTGGACAGTGCTGTCATTGCAAAGAGGCTGCAGGTTTAAATTTTAAAGTATGAGGAATAGGAAGGCCACAGAGGCATTGCAAACCCCTCTGTCCATACCCTGTCTGCTTTTGGCTAAAGCAATGGCATCCTTGTTTGACCTGTATCTTTACTCATAAAACTTCTGAAATAAATTGTGGGCAACAAAGCTTTTCTGAGAGAGCAGACATACAACACCAGTGCTTCCATTTCAAAGGCATTGGGTGCGAAGAATTTTGCCTCTAAACTACTGAATCTTCTTGCAGCATCCCTGACTTCACTTTCATAGAAATTCAGCTGCACACCCTGTCAAAATGCCATTAGCTGACTAGAAAGATATGGCTTTTAGCTAAAAGATTAAAATGAAGATTTACGGCCTGTGATGCTTCTCCCTAGAGTCATCCCCAAATTTTCATGAAGGAGTGAAGCAACACTGTCTCCTTTGCATATGTATGTTTTGTCAACTTTTTCTTCAAGGTTGCTGCTTATTGTCTCTTAAATCTCCTTTAAAAAGAACTTTGTAAGAACTCTTAGTGACGGCAGTAAACATGGAGACAGCTTTCAATTGCTGAGCAAGAATTGGTCTGAGGTTGGCTTATTTGTAAGAAACAAACACTGGAAAAGGAAAAAAAAAAACGACCTCTAGAAAAAATCTGAGCTGAATACTCACAGAATGTATTTCCTATGCACAGAGATTGCATGGGTTTAACTTTCTAAATGATTCAGATTTTACATTTCTGTAGAAACAATTGGGAAAGAAAAACCTAACCTTAGAAACCATTGCAGTCAGTTCCAATGTGTGGAAAAGCCAGGCTTTGTGACTTTTTGCTTCTTTTTATTTTACACTGTTAATACGGAATTCAGGGCCTAATCATCTCTCATGCACAAGTAGCAATCATAATAAAATCAGAATTCAGGGGTCCTGACCAAGATTAAGGGGTCCTTGGATATTTGTGACGTGGAAGTAGAAGAAAGTCCCTTGTCCTGAGGTGCACAGCTAAATAGATAAGACAAGAAGTGAGAGTACAGCTGGGGTTGTGTGACTGAATAAGAACTAAGGATCACAGAGATTAAGGGTTTGGGACAAAGACAATTTCAATCAAGGCCATATCCAGACAATATCTTTCAAAAGTGAATGAGACCTGATGTACTGAACTCAGTCACTCTGGAGAGGATGCTACTGGCCCCACAGCAGAACTCGCCGCTGTCTCCGTAATTCAGCACTTTTACCACACAGTCAGCCATGGTGTAGGTATGTGTATGTATGTTTACTGGGAAACAGTTAGAGCTTTTCCAACTGTGGAAGAAACAGGAAGAAAATTTCCATCTTGATTTCAAAGCAAGACTCACGTGCTGCCTTCCTAGACAGAATTTCCAAAATCTCAGTAGCAGGCCTCTCCAAACTGCATGGCTCTTCGGCTTGATCTGTATTTTGGATGCTTCTGCTTTATTTCCTCTTTAGCCAGTATTTCTGTTTGGTGTTTCAAGGACTGCAATTACCCTGCTTTATGCATTATAAACATTCTGAGTACCTGTCCTGTGACACTCAATGGCATATTGGAGTGCAGTATCACTTCTCTGCTTTTGCTGATATTCATTCTCACAGAAACATATCCAAACAGGCAACATCTGCAGCAGTAGTATAAAATTCACTGAATGACACAGGTAACCTTAGAAGGATTAAACTGCAGAGAGTTAGCTAAATGTTTTCAAAAACTTGGGAACTTGGGTTGGTAAAACTGCATGATTTATCCTGCGCATCATCTGTCCCTTCCTCTCTTTCCTTTTAAATGTGACAAGACCGATAAGGGCATGATTTTATCTATGATTTCAATGCATGCACAGAAGCAAACATAAGCTTAGGGGTCAGCTAAGCATTTACAAGGAAAAACTGCTGATTGGGGTACAGTGTGATGAGAGCAAGCACCCTGCAGCTGGGCAGCAAGCCCATGAGGCTGGGCCTGCATACACCTATGTTATATTTACCATTATCTTTGCATAAGTCACTGTGAAATGAATGACTGACCACGTGAGAAGGATGGCTAGAAGAGCAATGTTTAGATCCATTTGAGAGGTTTCTTCTGAGGTCGTGACAGAGACCTTTAGAAAGAGAGCAGCACTGGACGTGCATCAAACCCCTCACATTTCTGGGCCACCACTGGACCTGAATTTACAAGCATCTTCCCAGGCAAACAGGTTTCCTTCTGAAGTCTCTGTTCTTGCTTCCAGCATGTCATTTTCCCAGGAGCTTCCCAGACCCTCAGTGGATGAGGTGAGATTTCTGAGGAAACATGGGTCACAGAAAGCTGCAAGAGAAGCAAGCCTCGGGTGCCAGTGCCCAGTGAGTGGGGCTGAGGAATTTACAGCCCTTCTAATGCTCACACTTTATTTCTCTCTGCAGTTGTTATTGTGCAGCCATGTGAGCCTTCTGTGTTGTGTCAGCCAGAGACCTTGGACACAGAAGGAGAGTACTTTCCAGTGCCTTGTTCATTGCTATTACTCTGAGTTTGCCATCTTCAAACTTGGGAAATATTTCAGCTTGCTCACAGGGTGTATTGATGTCATGAGTTCAAGTGTTGTGGCTGCAGTGAGCAGGGGATTTGTTCTGGGGGGGCAAAGGTGTGTGCAGCTGCCATCCATCCTGGAGGGAGGCATAAACCAGAGCCACCCGACCCTGCAGCCTGTGACCTCGGGACAGGGGGAGGGGGACTGACAGGCCCTTGCTGTTCGGCTCTACCATCTTAAGATGATATGCATTTCTGCATTGCTCATAAACAAATGTATCTAAAATGCCACACTTTATGTCCACTTACAATTCTGAATACCTTTCCATTTATCTAAAGCTTGCTGAGGTGAGTTCCTATAAGGGAAGACTTATTTCATTTCCATGAAATGTTTATATTTTCTGGGAAGTTTCTCTCTCACCTCTTTAAATTTTACTGCAGTTGGCGTGCAGCCTGCAGCAGGGTCCTCCCAAGGAAGCTGGTGAGGCAAGGGGGTTCAAGAGGGACTATAAATTTCAGACTCTCTGGGTTAGAATAATTTAAGTGCACCAAGTTCTTAACCTTAAAGGATCAATACTGAGTTATTTTTTTCTTCCAGTGCTGTAAAATTTGAGCTAAGAAAAAAACTTGATAGAAAAACCAAAACAAAACAAAAAACAAAACCACCACCCCAAAAAAACTGAAACCAAAGTAAATAAAGATTGTATGTGAACAGGGGATTGATCCTGAACTATGTTTCTGGAGTTTCAAATTATATTGTCAGAAGGATGTCTGTTTTGGCTATTCATGAGAATAACCATCTCGGGAAGGTTTTCTTTACAAAAAAATATAAAGACCCATGACCCAGTACTCATCCTTGCAAAATGGATGTTGTTCTCTTTCTGCATCTAATTTCTTTGCTTAAAGCCCAGAAGGGACTTGGCCTTTTCAGCACTGATTTTTGGAGTGGATTAGGGCTGGCAGATATGGTATGTCCCCGTGGGTGATGAAGCTGTGGCTGTACAGGCCACTTTTCTGCATTTCACCCCACTGCAACATTTTCTGACTAGTTTGCTGAGTGTCCACCTTAATACCAAGCATATATATGCAGTTTTTTATGTCTTATATCTTCTTGTATGGCAATTGTATTAAAGAAGACATTGACTAACCTGTTTTCTTCTCAGGATATTAATGAATTGCCTCAGTGAAATCTCTAGCAGTATATTTGGGCATCCATATTTGGTTTGGGAAAAAACTCAATAACTTTCAACTGTGGTTCACAGACTTTTACCAAAAGCCATGCAAAGAATGCAGCATAAAATCTCAGATGTTGCTTTTCCAGTGGGCATGTAAGGTAAATGCACCTTAAAGATTTAAATACCCCATCTTGTTTACTATGTCAGCCACAACCCGAGGTTAGGATTTCCATGGTTTTCCTGGTGTCAAGGGTGACATCTTATTTTAGCAGAATATGTGAGATCATCAATATAATATGGGAAATATAGGACACTGAGGTCAATATTTGACAAGACAGTACAGGAAAAGCTGTTTTATAAAATAGAAATTAATGTTTAACTGCTAACACTGCACACAGACTCCAATAATAATTTTCACTCTGAAACAGTTTCCCATTGTAATCCCACAGCCTCCAAAAATCACACTTGTCTTTTATATTCACTGAAGGCAAAGATTCTTCATTGAAGATATTGCTAAACACAACTACTCCAGCTGTGCTGTGGCTGTGAGCTGTGCCACAGGCAGAGCACAGAGTGTGCTTTTGGGGAGGACGCTGCTGTGTATCCCTTTCCCAGGGAAAAAAGTGTCAAGAGATGGAAATTGCCAACGCAGACTATTTGTGCCAGTATTTAAACACTTTGGGGTGTTGGAATTCATTCATACCTACCATAGAGCTGTTAGTGTGGTGCTTCACCCAGTCCTGACTCAGGCCAGATAGCATTCTCCAGTCACTTCCTAGGCATGGTCTGGAAGTTAACCCAATTTGGGAACCATCCCCACTATGCGTTTTCCATGTGGCCAATGTTTCTGCAGACTGAAATGGATAGTGCAGACACTGGTGTCTCTGTGCCAGTTGTCCTCAGTGCCATTGCCACTGGTGTTTTATTGATGCACATGTAGCCTCCCTGTCTGAGGTGGATGCTTCTGTCTAGCATGGCCCCTCTAACCCAAATTGAATCTTGCTTTGTTTCATAGCTGACATTACTGAGAAGACCCTGATCAACCAATCTTCCCAGTGGAAAGTCACCTGACATGAGAGACGCTACTGCAAGTCCATCACAGTGGACCTAACTTGTATTGTGATGCTAAGCCACTGTCTTTACTTGTTCCTCACAGCCTGCCCTACAATAAAAACAGGGGACCTAAACAAAAAGAGCAAACCAAAGCACAGGGTGTGCAGATCCGCCTGCCTTCTGCTGCTTTTCCTGGCAGCACTATCCAATGAAGGTGCGCATCACCTCGCTTGCCTGCTGGACAGCAGCTGCTGGTGTATGGTAAAGACAGCTCGTAATGGTGTTTCCATTGCTGCCAGTCTCCACAGGCTCAGAGCCTCCAGAACCACTGTGTTGGTAAGGCACTTTCTTTTTCAGTGACAATCCTAGCTTTACCAGGCTTTAAAAGGCATGACTGAATCCAATCTAATCTCTCTAAAAGTCTGGGAACAAACTGTGCTGACATCTCTGTCTTTTAAGGACTTGGAATACAGGGTAGAAGTGGCAGGGTTTCTCCTGATAGAAATATTTAAATTGGGAGAATTCAGCTAGTGCTGAAAAGGGACAAAAGAAAGCAGTGTACTAGATTTAGCTATTGTCTAGTAATCTTGTTCTGTGTATTTTCTGCCAATTTCTTCTGGCATAGTTTGTAACTCCCAGAATCATCTCTGGTCAGTGAGATAAACTATAAATTCAGACTCAGGAATCCCCACTTAACTCATGAGTGGACTTTCTGAGGAGCCAAAAAATAGCAGAGGTAGAGTGGAGTTAGTGTTCATGGTGCTTCTGGACATGTCAGCTTCAGGTGAGACTGGTCTTACCTGCCATTGGTCAGCTGAAACATACAGGGAGCATTTTGCAGCAGTAAGATCCACAGTTGGTTCCTCAGTGTGCAGGCCGCCACTGCCTCCATACTTATTCATGGAAAACATGTTCTAGCTCAGCATGTTCAAGCCTGCCACAGCCTATCCAATAGCTGACTGATAGCAGAGCAAAGGTTTGTAAAACTGCAGCCTGCTGTTCCACAGGAGCATGGCAGGAGCCAAAGCAGAGATCCATGCTAATGTAATTTGTCCTCCCATAGCTTTCAAGATAAGAAGGGAAATGTGGTATTGATTTACCCAGTAAAAGTGACACCCCCCAACATGCGGAATCCATCCCTGCTTGTCACTCAGTGCTTCTCTGCCTTTTTGGACAAGGCTGCTTGTATGTGTGAAGTTATTAAGCAGAAACATAATGCCCAGCCTGACTATCAGAGCGAGCTTCAGAAAGGGCAGGTATCATACCAATTCAAAGAGCATGGGAAAGACCAAATGGCACTTAGCAATAAGCTGCAAATCAGGCTGCAGGAATGTATACTGACACCTGAATCTAAAGAGACGTATTTCTGTTCCTGGACATAAATCCCATAAGGTGGTTTAATAAATAATTCCAGTGGCTTTTAATCCATATTTTTTTTAATCCAACAAACCCAAGGAGTTATATGCTTGTGAGCTTATACTGTGATGAATAACTTATGGAAGAAAAAACTTCAGAAATCTATCTACAGCTAATCACATAGGGAAGGGAAAGTCGTCACTGTCTCTTTCTTTACAAATGTCACAGTTCTCAGCTGTATCTAGTAAATAATTGAGTCTGATAACAGCTGGTTAGTAGTTCCTCCCAGGGCCTGAGGACTTCCAGTAATTAAGGCCTGAGCAGAATGGAATGGATATTTGCCCTTTGTTGATATTAGAAAGGGTGAGAGTTGTAACTGTGTCTGGGACTAATGTTAAATTAGGTTGTTTGTATAGCAAGGTCACTTAGTGACCTATTCATCCTTCCTCTCTCTTCTTCCTGCCTGTCTTCATTGAACTGTTTAATGAAGAGGTAGAGAGGAGTAATGCCTGTCCATGAACTTATCACGAGGCAAAGCAAGGAGGCTGCAACCTCATCAGATTGAATAGCTATGATAGGCTCTGTAGGGAAGTACCTGAAGGTGGAAGCTACCAAGCTCTGTACTAATATGGGAAGTAATAAATAAGTGGAATTGCCTAGGTAGTTTACAGTTCTGTGATCGTGACAACAGTCACAGGAATGAACTGCATCAGCTGGTATTAGATTCTGTCCCTAAGAAGGCAAAAGATGAAATTGTTACTAATGCTGATCACCTGGGTTATGAAAAACATAGTTTGCCAACTATCTGAGTTTGGGGTTTTTTTTTTAGTATGAGGAAACATGGAACTCTGTAATTGAGTGTTTACGTGAAATGGGGATTTATCCTGAGGAAGTATGATCTATATATTTTGCCTTAAAGTTTGATAGTGACCATAGCTCAGCAGGGGACAATGGAAGAGAAGGGTCTCGACCACTCTGGCAGCTGTTGTAGTCTGCATGGGTAGCATAACAATGAAGGCAGAACAGACTCTAGTATGTCATCTAGTTTGGTACCATCTGCCATTTTATTCTGGAAAGTAGAATGTCATAAGCATACACAACACGGCAGATATTATATGTGGAATCTGAAGTGGAAATGGGGAGGCTTTATTTTCCTTTTGTCTCGCATGGTAGCTGAGGCTGGATACCTTGTTCTGGTGTCTTAGCTTGAAGAATGGATATGTGAAAGAGCAACAGAGAAAATCACTGAAGCATAGGAATATTCTGAAAAATGCATCTTGAACTTTTTCACACCAGTGCAATCCTCTTGGTGCCTTACCTGCCCAGAAGGTTTGCCTGTTGTTTGACAGGCCCTTGGGCGCACAGCCTTAGGGCCAGGTCCTCCTTCTGCAGAGTTCCACAGCAGCAGAATCCCGGTGCAGGGCAGGGTCTTTTGTCACAGAGAGGATTTCCTTGGTGCTTTACAAGTAAACATAGTATTGGTAAGAGACTTAAGATGGGTCTTGCTCAGGTATTCCATATCTTTCTTTGTCTCTTGCAGCCACCATCTCCTGTCATTTTAACCATGCAAAGCAAGTGCTTGTGGCACTTGACACTGAAGGAATAGTGACCTTCATTGGTAAATGTCTCTATTGAAAAAGAAATCAGTCTTTCTAATTCATGATGGGTAAAACCCCCTGCCTCAGATAATTTTTCAGCTGAGAAAGTAATGATATAAGTAATTAACTACAGACAGTGGTCATTATTACTACAGTGAGAAAAACTGAAATCCTTTTCTTCGTAAAAGAGATTTTCTAGGATAATCAACAACAGTGTTACTTGCAGAGGCCTTGCTTACATGAATGTCTAGTGAGAAGGAAAAGAGAAAGGCACACAGAGGAAATATTATTGTGAGCAAGTTTATTCCTAAACTGAATGTTTTTCACACTTGCTGGGAGGCCCAAGGATCTTAGATGAGGAACAGCTTAAATGTTCTTGCACTTAACTTACCCTAATAGCAAAAGTTTCCTTTGCAATGGCAAATAATGTGAGCTCCAGAGCAAGATGCAGAGCATTCTCTCAGGTTACCACTGTGGTGGGATCTAACATAACAGAGCAAGCAATACAAACAATAAATAATGACAGAATTAAAAAACATGGAAGCCCTTTTCATGTAACAATATATATCTTTTAGTGAAACACTCTGATCTCACAGAAGTAATGCACCATTATGCCCCTGAGGCCATTCCTCTGATTCCACATTTTATGGACATTCTTTATTCCTATATTCAACAGATGCATGGCTTATAGCTGGTCCCAGCATGGAATACATCACAAGCAGCTTGTCTATTATAAGAGACCTGCAAAAGAGAAGAAATAGTATTTGTATCCAGTGTAGTGTTTTTAAGGCTGAAAGACTTGGAAGATTTCTTTCTGTCTTTTTTTTTTTTTTTTTTTTTTCTGTATCCTGCATATTGATCAATATTAAGTATCTGGAATATTAAAAACCCATGAAGATCCATCATTCATTTATTTTTTCATTGGAGGGGTGGAAAGAGAGGACAAGTAGTTGGAAATCCCTGTGAAGGACTCTGCTTGAACAATAAGACAACTAGAAATTATCTTCAACTGCTTTCTGGGATTTTGGCTAAATAATCCTTCTCACATGGAATTTAAAAGGCTTTACTAACAATATGATTTTTAAAATAATCTGTTTAAAATGCTGTGGATAGTTTTATAGCTGGTTGGGTTTTTTTCAAGATTTCTGTTCAAATAATCCTTAAGTCATTTCTTTTTTAGTAAGAGATTATTGTATTGCTTGTTATTATAGCATATAACCACAGAAACATTCTTATGTCCTTAAAAAGGGTTTGCTGTACATCTATCCTCTATCCTTCCAGATTACAGGCTCTTCCATCTAGTGATTACTTTTAGGGTGCTGTGCTGGGCAGTGTGCCAGGTTTAAACTGGAGTAATAGAAGTGATGCACAGCCTATAATTCCAGTTAACATCTATCCAAATACCTGAGATAATACCAGAGAAGTCTTTGTTTCTGTGTGTTCACATATATATATATGCACACATATATATACATATATATGCATCAAGTCACTGGAGAAATGTTTTGGAGTAAATGATCCACCTGATGGTTAGAAACAAAAGCATTCTAGACCAATGGACAGTAAAGGCTCCAGCTGCCACTGTCTAAGAGCTGTGGCTTCGCCTGTTTGACAAGTGCCCATCTCCTCTGGAAATGGATACAAGTTAATTCCTGGTCACTTCCGGGTTGTGCTTCCGGCTATGACTTGGCCATGAGCAGCAAAGCCAATTTCCTGTGTACTAGGTCATATTGCTTTTTGGCAGGTAATACTGAACTGGCCACTGCCAGAAGCAGCATAAACTCCAAGAGGACCTAAGATGCACTACTTCAGGATCTTTCCACTTCCACTATTTTTCATGTTGTTCCAATCCCAGAATTCTTCATCTTAGTCATAACAGTATAGGTTGCTTTAATTGCTTTCTCAAATTTTCTTCCTCACACCCTTGTCCATTTCGTTCCCAGAGCTTATTTACAGCTCAGCTTTCTCAGTGTTTTTGGACAAGTATTTCAACCAAACATTCCAGAGCTGCTCAAAGCAGACACTGATCTGTAGGCGGATGCTGAATGAAAGAGGATCCATATATGTGTATGCCCTAGTTAAACACCACCTGCATACTGTGTCATATCTCAGCTGTGGCATCGTAGGGGGACTCTGATTTCCACTGTAGACTGACTATTCTGTAACAAGACACTGAAGCATATGGCACAAAGCAGAGCTAATATTTTCTTTGTCTCTTGTTTTCCTTCTGTTGGCTCCAGCAGCCTTCTCTGGCCTACCCACAAAAGCCAGCTTTGTACACGAAGATAGATCAGTCCAGTGGTTTGCCTCTGTAATTCCCGTATGGAGGTAAAAAAAAGAGCTGAAACAGTGAGGAACTGTGAGTTAAGGAAGACATTATACTGCAGTATATTTACTGAATGAACATGCACACCCTAAAAAAAGTGCATTCAGGTTTGACAGAGGACAGACATAACAGAGAACTGGTAGTTTTGATTCCTTCACTGGAAATACTGGAGCTGTGTTCTGTAGTTAAGAAGTACCAATGATATAATGAGTATTTAAAGAATGGACTTGTACTTTCTGAAGCTAAGTTTCTTAACTCCTATTTCCTTATGGAGAAGTCAAACCATTCTAAAAAGTTCTGTATTACCAAATTGCCCAGTTTGCTTAGAATGCTACCTATGTCAAACAGAGATTGAAATTCTCTCTTTATTAGTGTTTTTTGCAGAATGTGTACTACAATTCACAAAGCAATGCACTTTTAAGGAAGATAACATGATGAGGAAGGGAGAAGGCAATGGAAGGAGTGGCTCCCAAGTTATTGAAGGGTCTGATCTTGGTTACCTGAAACCATATCAGCATCCAAACACAACAGGACTGCAGCAGGAAAAGGGAGGGAAAGCTCATTTCTTCCCTGGAATGGAATGACATGTCTCAAGCTAACACTTGGCCAAGAAGCTTTATTATTGTTGGTGTGATTTCAGAGTTATAGGGAAAAATCTCTGAGTGCTGATCGGGAGGACTTGCACTCTTGCTTCATAGTGTTTAGAATTTAAAAATAATCCCTTGAAAGAAGAGCACAATTGGAATCACAGTTGAATACGTTGATTCTTCTCCCTGCAAAGTCTGCAGAGAGCCTTACTAAAATGGGGAAAATCGTCTGTGTGGCCTTGAAACCTTATATAATGTTACTGTGTTGGGCCAATAAAAAATATCCTAACTGTTATTTTGTCTGAGCTCAAGTATTGAAGGAAATGTTGGGCTGAGTAGGAAAAAAGTTCTACAGTTACAGCTCTTATAATTCTCAGAGCTTTCCCCCAAATACCCCCTACTTCCAAGCCCTGTCTCCAAACACTCAAACTGTGGAAGTGATAACCTGCAGACTTGGCAGTGTACATGACATTTTACTAAGGGAGCTTACACAAATATTATCTCAAGTGAAATGAGGGTTTAATTCTATTATCTGTGGCTTTTCTTTCCCTGGGGTCAAAAGTACAGAAAGTGGTCATGTTGTCTTTATAGCCCAAGAAACAAAAGACCTGTTTTTAAACCAAATAATTAGTCATCCAGAACTAATGTCCCACAGCACTAACCACTAAGGGGGCTTTAGAGTGATCTGAACCAGTTTGCAGTTCTCCAGACACATCATTTCAAAAGTGCTGGTAAGAATGCATTGCAGGGGATTCTCTTGAGATGGCTGACACTATAGTCAGGGAAACCAGGAGCAGGGACTCTGTAGGTACTGTGAAGAAGCCCTGCAATATCCTGTTTCTTGAAGAGTGCTGTTACTTGTTTTACAATGAAAAATTCCATTCCCTGTTGCTTTGTCTTTACACTGTACAGATTTCCAGTGTGTGGCTGTACACTGCATGCCCTTGTGACAGCTAGCAGTCCACTGTGGAGAATGGAGGGTAGATCTAGTGTGATACTTGTATAGCTCAAGTGTGAATAGTGTGTGGCCTAGCATCCTTCAAGGCATCTTAAACTCTACAGCTGTAATCAGAGCTGTTTGGAAGAAGAAACCTGAATCTGAAGATTCCATGGAAACATAAGGAAAAACCTTTTCACTGTGAGTGTCACGGAGCCCTGGAACAGGATGCCCAGAGGGGTTGTGGAGTCTTCTTCTCTGGAGACATTTAAAACCTGCTTGGACGTGTTCATGTGTGACCTGATCTAGGTGACCCTGCTCTGGCAGGGGGGTTGGACTAGATGATCTTTCGAGGTCCCTTCCAACCCTTTACATCCTGTGATTCTGTGATTCTGTAACTCCAGGGCCTGAATCCTATATTCACTATATTTGCTTTATACTCTGGCCCACAGTCATAGCGTTACTTCTCTCTAGGTAACGAATATTGTAGGGAGGAATGACATAAGAGTTCTCTGACCAGGATTTTGGCAGTGGATCGGGCCAGAGGTTGTGCAAAAAAAGCTTCTGGAACATGACATGTCCTGAAGGAATGAACTAGGAAGGATGCCTGTGTCAGTAATACACACATCTATCAGCTTTGCCTTTGTTGTCAGGTGATACTGCGGAGTAGAGCTGTGCAAGCCTTGCTCCTAAACAGAATGGAAACCCTGAATGGGTCATAGCAGTCATGGCATTGGCTCAGGGTCTTATGGAGTGAATAACTTGCTACAATTCACGTCCCGAGCCAACTCTTTCAGCTATTCATTATTTTACAAATAGTGCCCAGAGTGCTGGTTATTACTGCTGAGGAGAATTACTCAAATCTAGCAAAAGCTTTCATAGTGCTTCCATCTCAGATATGCATTGAAAGGCTAAGAGCTGGATCTTCTTGTTCACTGCAGTTTTCTAGGAGGAGGTGCCTAGTTAGTTTCAAATTGCTTACTATTTTCTCCTAGAAATCCCTATTTTCTCCCAGCATCCACTATGACTGCATATGATTGGCCAACAAATTTTACAACTACTTTTTCTTACTAGTTTTTGTGGGATATAGTTACTTTTCTACACAGTAGCTGGTATGGTTCTGTGTTTTGTATTTGTGACCAAACCAGACTTGATTAGTTTCTCTTTTCAAGGAACCAACACACATGATGGAACCCTGCTTTCCTGGAAGTGCCTGAACACTTGCCTGTCTATGGGAAGTAGTGAATTAATGCCTTATTTTGCTCTGCCTGTGTGAGCAGCTTTTACTTTATCAGTTTTATAAAACCCATGAGTTTTTGCACTTTTACCCTCCCAATTCTTTTCTCTACCCCATCCTACTGTGGGGGAGTGAGTGGACAGCTCTGCAAGGCTTAGCTGCTACCTGGGTTAACCCACAGCATTTATATGACACAGCAACTGAGACTTTCAGCTCACCTCATATCATTCATCAGGTAAAAACTGCAGTCCTCTCTGAGGATTCAAGTGATACTTTCCACTTTTTCCTACTGCTAAAGTCTTCTAAGACCTTGCTTGCAGATTGCTTTTTCCTGAACACTGCATTGGGAGCTCTGAATGAACACATAAATTGGTTGTTTTAATGAAGAAGAAATTGGAAGATGTGTTTTGTTTACAGCATGTGCTAGAGTAATAGATCCAATGATACTGCTATGGTAGTTAGAAGGGAAATAGTCCTTCACCCTAAAAGATAGTATGCAGACTCTGTTTGTTCAGATGGCACACTGTCTTTTGGTCTAAAGCTATTACTTAAATTTTCCACATAACAACTTCCCAAAGATGCCTTTGAAAATTTCTAAAGACAACATGTACTTAATACTTTAATATAAGCAGGTTTGATTCAATACAGATTGTTCAGAAGCACCAAATATCTGTGGATGTATCTTAGGTTGTATCTAAATCTGTACTTCCGTGCATAGTTTTGTGTCTGAAAGCAATCCCAAGCCACATGGTCTGTGAAACAGCACAGTGAGCTTAGTAGAAATACGAACCATGTGAACTGTGATGCCACTAAACCACAGATCTTCCTTTTGTCTGTTTTGATAGCCCATGATCCTCCAAGGACGTGGAAGTATTTTTCAGTCCAGCAACTGAAAAATAAGGCCACTTTGGATTCTGGAAAGAAAAACATTCTGTTTAAATCCATCCCTCTATACTTTTGTTTTCAGACACTGTCTGTCAGTCTAGCCTTTGAAATTAGCACAAATACCCATGAGAAATATAATCCTGCTCAAGGCTCTGAATCAAATACATTGCAGCCGATAAATAGTTGCCCTTTGACTTCCAAATGATGTTTAATCTCTGAAGCAGGTACAGTAACCTTGGATAATCTGCTCATCAGTTTTCTGGGCTAAATAAATGGATATATTAGTTTCCTCTAGATTTCATTGTTCTATAATAGTAATAGGAACATAAGATCAGCACCGTAAAAAAGAACCAAGAACTGTTGGCTATGCTTTGTGCAGTCTATTAACAAGTCTCAGAAAAAAGAATCTTTATCACCCATAAAGTGACTCTATGCTGCCTAGTGAGACAGCAGACATTTCTGGGATTAAAAAACTACTATGGGAGTGTTATGTCTGTCTTGATCAGATGTCTCTGGCTAGCAGAGCTGTTGACTGTTAGACTGAAATAAGGTGTGCTTAACCCAGGGCCACAGGAGACTCTGAGGCTGACACCTTTACTCTGCTTGAGGTGGAAGGTGGAAACGGTATCACGGAGTTTCTCTTTTCAGGGTTTGCCTGTTCATTGTTGGTATCCCAATATCCCTGACCTTGCACGGTAAGTTGTTGGAGGCAAAGTTACTTGGAAGAAAGCACAGAAAAAGAACACGATCACATCAGATGTTTAAAGAAGCAATATGAAGATTAGTCAAAAGAAATTTTTTCATCACATTGAGCATGCTCTGTAAAAACTTATTAGGAAGTCAAAATAATGTCAGTATATTAGGATGAAAATACTTTTAAAATTCAGATTCTGCTCAGAATTAAATAAGTGGTTGGCAGAAGCCATTGTATAGTCTATAGAACTCAGTCATGATTTTAACACTTCTAAGATTCTTCATTTTTTTCAAAGCAAATTAAGAAACAAAACTGAAGCTCATTCAGTACAAAGTGTTCCAAATTAACCCTAAGGACACAGCGGCCCCCAAACTGTGTGAGCCTCTGTGTTCATGAGATGGTGTCCTACTGAATTATCTTTTGGTAGGACACTGTTACACATTGTTTGGAATGTAAGTGACAATAGTCAGATTGGCTTCCTTGTCATATAAATCATCAGAACAATTGGAGCATGTACAATTACCTGCCTTAAATCCATACTTCTGTCAGTCAGTCAGTCAATGGGGAAACTGTAAAATTCATTGTTTAATGCAACTTACAGATATTTGGAGTGATGATTTATGGAATTATAAAGGTCTGACATTCATTGACCACTGAATTACCCTTTAAATTATTCAATGCTTTCCAGATTATTTGCTGACCTGCTGTGACCTAACTTGTGTTGACTACTGCAGCAATGAAGAGTATTGCCTGCTGCTGCAGTGCAGGCAGGTCACATGAAGATTTTACACCCTTTCGATAGTAAAAACAATTAATTAATTCCAAACTGGTTTTGCAATGTAAAGCAATAAAAAAGCATTAAAATGAAGGTCATATCAGGTCAAGAGTCCCAAAATCCTCTTCCAAAATGAGAGCAAGCTGCCCACACCTCTATTGAGGCTGAAATCAGGTTATGCCACTGTTTGCCCAATATGAAAAGCAAAACCATGCATTTTCAAAAGGTAGTAGAGGTATATCTTATTTCTATCAGTCAGGGCAGGCAGTAATCATCTTCACCTTGCTATCAAGGAGGTTTTGTGAGAAAGAAAGCAGATCGAACATGCTTAGTGGCAGTATCAGTGGCACTGACTTTATAATCTAGAAGCACTTGCTTATTACAATGATAGGTAGTTACAGCATTTTTTTACGTTTGGTTGACAAGTAGATCTCTGAAGCCAAAGAAGAAAGCAACAGGAACTTCCCAGCTGTTTTTGTCAGTGTAATACTCAGACATGAAATAATCTGTGTCGTATGTGCTAACGCAGCCCTGAGAGACAGAGCAGTCTCCTGGTTTGTGACAGATGCCATCAGGTTCCAGTTACCCAGGGAGGCAAGGCCATGTGACATTAGACTGCTTACATGATGAAACAGTGAAGGAGCCAGTTGCTTAACATAAGTCAGGTACAGATAAACACAGGACTTGTAGCATTTCCTGTGAGAAGTCACCCCAATCCATAGGTTTACCTTGAAAAAAAGATGAGGTGTTAGAAAGTTTGATTTCCTTAGTAAAGCAGTTAAGATACTTTGGGGAGTCTGGGTGCTTACTTTCAATTTAAAGTTCCTTGGGGCAGGAACAGGATCTCACTATGCATGCACACAGAATCAGCAAGAGCAGCCTGCCTGATCCTGCCTGACATGTAACAGCCACTCAACCACACGTAGCCCAGTGGGGTTGCAAATGGGCTTTGATACTTGTGAGGATGGCAGCTTGCTAAGAGCAAGCTTTTAAATCAGTTTATTCTGTTGTAGCCTATGCATTGAGGGAAATGATGAAATGCAAATTTCTGTAGTGCAGTTCTGATTGAAGGAACAAGAACCAGTGATTTCACAGTACTGCCTACAGACACAAGACAATGACTTTTCATCTAAACTTGTGGCTTTTACAGACCACTAATCAGCTTGGACTGAGTTCCACATTTTGTCCTTAGACATTTTGTAAAGTGAATGCTCTTTCTTTAGCTCTGAAATTTGTACAGTTAATATGCAAGAATGTCAGTCTGTCATAATGCAGTAGGCATGCTCTGTCCTTTGATACTCACTGACTTCAAACACAGATACTTTCAAACACAGACCACCAAAACCCTGGGCTGAGGGCTAATTGTCTCCATCTCTTTAATGATGTTTGATGCTGTTACCCAGTCTGAATTTGAAACACCTATGCTCCCTCACTGTTCCACACTAGATTGGCACCTAGCCTAAGCCTTCATACACATGTGTTTCATCCAGAGTTGGAAATGCAGTTGCATTTAACTATAGAATATGATGATTTTTTTTTTAAAACAAAACAATTTCAGCAGTCTTAGGGAAGCATGTAGAGGATGCTTCTGCCAACTTCCATCAGATTGATAATTTGATTAAAATTCTCACAGCTATCATACATAGTTGGGATATTGGTTTTTTCAAGTACATAGCTTCAGTAGATTATAAAAAAACAGAATATAATCTAAAAACAAAATTTCAATTGAATTAAAATATTAATAATTATCACATTTACTGAGGAATATTTTTCAAATGAAGTTTTATTTAAATAATAAATGATATTTTTATTTTTTACATATTGCCTTTGTCCAACCTTACAGTCTGTCTTTGGGGGTACAGAGTTTAGGTCATCTTCCCCTCTCTCCACCTGCAGCTGATGAAGTGGGCATTGAGAAGCCCAGGGTTGTGGGTGGCAGCCATTACACAGAGAAGATTTATTTCATAAACCAGCTTTGGTTGCATCTGTGCTTTTTTTAAAATTATTTTTATTTTTACAAAACATGTTGCAGTTATATTTTGCCTGTACCAGCTTTGAGGTACATAGACTGTTCACATTTCTTTGACTAAGCAGTGACAATGCTGTTGTTTCATTAGGTCAACTTCTAAGGACATTAAGGAGGCGTCCTGGTTTGGCTGGGATGGAATCCCAGGGCAGCCACGGTCTGCAGGCCATTAGCAGCATCCATCAGCCAGGGCAGCCGCCCTGAGTTTGCTACAGGTGTATCCCAGACCAGAAACATCACCCTCAGCATAAAGTGGGAAGTTTGCTGGGGCTGGGGGCTGATTCTGATCCTGCTCCTCCTCTTCCTGCTTCTTATTGCTGGAGGGGCTTACTCACCATTCTGCTCCTGAGGGCTGCTCTGCTGTTTGTTGTGACTGCTCTACGTTTGCTGGGCTGAGTATAACTTTGAATACTTTCTGTTGGCATTGGTATTAATGTTTGGCTGTTTGAGTAAATTGTTTCCATTTCAGGCCATGGTCTCCCCTTGTTTCCCTGATCCTTCTTCCTTGCAGGGGAGGGGTCATAAGGTGCTACAGCAACTGCTATAGTTGAGTCACAGATATGGGGGATGCTTCTAAATCTTTCATTCCTCTTCTCAATTTCTTGTTCCTCCTTCTGTGGAGCTAACAGTGGATTTTGCTGTCCCAGGACTATAACATGGAGAAATAACAGTGATGCTCTGTGTTCAGCACAGCACTGCTCTTGTGAGTCCTCTCAGGGAAAGTGGATGAGTATTGCCTGGACTACGCAAATTTTGTGAAGTTTGTTTAGTAGGGCTACTGTCTTAGATGTGCAGTCTCCTGCTGTCTTTTCCTGATCCATATATAAACTGAGGTTAAAAACCTTCTGAATCTGCCTGTTCTATGCCCCTTTGGCACATATTAGCCAGAGTGTGTTCTGGAGCATGGCTGCCCTGGCAGGAATTCTCCTGGCTGTTTCTTTCCCTGCATGGCAGATACTTCAGCTACCTGTTCATCTCTGAATGTTTTACTTGTGCAGAAATTAAACTGGTGAGGGTTTTCCTCTGCTGAATTTATTAGTGTGAGGAATGTTCATCTTGAAGTTAATTTAATCTTACCATGAACTGTAATCAACAATTCCAAATATTCTTGACTTCCTAAAAGCACCACTCCCATGCAGTCTTTATACCTTTAGTGACGTTAGGATTGGTGACTATGTTTTTTTAATTTCCTAGTGGCATTAGAGAACAGAAAGTTCAATTTCATGCAGTGAGAAGTGACACACTTATTTCACTAACTGACCAATTTTTCATAGAATCATAGAATGGTTTGGGCTGGAAGGGACCTCTAAAGGTCATCTAGTCTGACCCCCCCCTGCAGTGAGCAGGGACATCCTCAACTAGATCATGTTACTCAGAGCCTCTGTTGAGCCTCACCTTGATTTGTTTTCTTTTCTCTTTGTTTTCACTGACATCAGAAAGCAACATTTTGGGGTTAAACCTAGGAGCCCATGACAAAAAATAGTTTATCAAGCTTAACACCTGCTTTGGAGTTAATTTAAAATGTTTAATATGATTTACCAGAGGACTAGTGACTGTACCCTTTGCAGGTTTCCAGTTGAAATGCTGCTCACCAGGGAGCAGCTGGATTGCCTCTACAAATCCTGCACTACAGACAGAGATTTTTGTTCTCCTGCACTAGAATAACTTAGTTTCTGAGAGATTAGGTTTAATTTAACATACAGTTGACATAAACCCCTCTTTGCTTTATTTTCTTTGAGATTAGTTATGTGCAGGGGTTGAGGGTGTGTTGGGGTGTGTGTAATATAAGGTACACTAGTCCAATGTTCAGGGTTAGTAATTGACTGTTCAAACTCAATTGAACAGTTTGATTTTTATCTATCTGTAGTGTGAGTGTTGGTGTAATAACCAGCCAACTGCGGAAAGAAAAAGCTGAGAGTTGTAACTCACCATTAGGTGGTGCCCCTGCCTTTTATTACAAAAAAAAGCACACAAAAGACTCTACTATCCTCATTTTAATTATGCAAATAGGAACAGCTCTAAGAAAGAATCTGTAGGGGAAGATTAAGTTCTAATGTGGGAATAAATGAAATTATATATATACTTTTAATGAAAGAGATTTTTGGCTGAAGAAGTTCTTGGTAGAGAAGAGTATCTTCTTGACTTGAGCTCAGTTCTGAGGCTACCAGACCCGGAAGAAGTGTTGCCCTGTTAGATCCGCTGTCTGCCCTTACCAGGGCACTTGTCTGATGTGTATATCTTATGCCTAACCTTTCTCACTGTAGTTTATGCCAATTGCAGAAACGTGACATACAGGAGGTTATCTCCCTGACCCACAGAATGTGTTTTTACACACCAAAGCAAGCTTTCTTCTGCATCATTGCCTAATCTTCTGTATTTCTCTGTATCATGGGGGGTTTTGCCAATTTACCTGCCCTGTTTTAAATCCTGTTAAAACTACTTAACTTAAAACCTGCTGATAGACATGCCACACAACAAAATGACTTTACCTGGGTTTCTTTTGACTGATTTTTCATTTTGATACTGTCTGCCGCCTTCTGCAGTGGTGGCAGGATGTGGATATTATTCAGTAGAGCTGATGTATGCTCATGATGTAATCTCCCTATTTGTGAGTTCAATGTGATGTCTTTTTGTATGTCATCTATAGACAGCTGGCATTGTTTGCTTTGTTCTGAGGTTCAGCTTGTGGAATGAGGTAAATTAACCAAGTACTGAACCTTTGCTAGTGATCAATGGTAGAATGAAACTTGGAGATGCTGAGCACTTGATCACTCTTTTAATTCTGGTCCCACAAAGGCACCTGATCAGCTGGGTCAGTTGACAAACTTTTGCCTGTAATCAGGGAAGGTTTTAAGAAAACAAATGTTCCCTGATTTAACTATTTTTGTTCCAGCTGCTTCCAAGACCAACTCCACTGTATAGCTTAGAAAAATGGCATGTGGTGTTGTGGCACTGTTCAAGATATTTGGGCCTTGCTTGGTTTAGACATCATTCTACCTTTCTGAGAAAATAAACACCCCCTGTTTCCTGTATGTGAATCCAGGACATTCTGACCATCTGGGAAGAGCAGCTGCTAAGAGTAAAGATCTGGGGAGTTGTCTGGTACTCCTGGGTTCCAGAAATCCCAGCAAAAACAACAGCATCATTTTTGCACATCAGCTTTTCCATTAGCATAATTGAGAATAATGAACTGAATGAATAACCCCAAGGTTGACTAATAATTACAGCTTCTCTGAAAAGCATTCCACATCCTGTTATTAGCAAATCAATGTGAATAATTGGCAGACATATAACAAAAGCTACTGGTCACAGATTGTTGTAGCTTTCAAGTAGAATTTCAGTGGCCACGCTTGTGATTTAAATATAATTTCTGATTTAATATCTTGAAACATTCAAAATACTATTATATTTATAAATTGCTTACCTGCAGTTACAGAAACTAGAACCTTGTATTTGTCCTGTCCCCTTAATTCTTGCACTTGCATTACTCGCTATATCCTTATGATTGCTGGTGCAAAACGTGCCATCCCTGTGTTGTGAGTCTCATCTTTATCAGTAGAAGCAGTTGTTGCAGCCTCCACCATGTACTGCCTATCTCAGTGAATTACCCACTGTGCTGGACTCAGTCTCCTGGAATCTGCTCAGTTTTAACCAGTAAGCTGCTTAGTAAGAGAGATTTTCTGTAGTAGTTCTGGCCTCATTGTTGGAGAAAATGATTTCTCCTCCTGCATGTCTGCTGAGCATAAAGCTGCAGTATTCAGCAGGAGTAAGGGAACAAAACAGCTGTCATTTTCTCTTTGAAATAATATCCAACCACCTGCAAACTCAAAGAAGCTGGGACTGGAGATTGGTGCTTTCTCCACTTAGCAGGTTGTTGAAGGTATCTGGCTGAATGGGCAGCTTCTGAGCTATATATCTCACCTCAGTCAGCAGATCAAGGGCCTTTTGCACTGGCTTTGGGCAAGATGCACAGGGAGGGAAGGTTTGCTTCTTGTGTGATTGCACAGACTACTGCTGCAGATGGTGTGTGTTTTGGTAGTCTAGGAACTGGAAAGATGACATGAGGTTGGATCAGGCTGGTCAGGCATGTGCACAGCAGGCTTAGCACCATGCTGAGCTACAGTGCTCAGTAAACTCCTCATGATGGAATGAATCCTTTCAGCCTCCTCCAGCTCTGGTAAAGCTGATACCTACAAACATGCGTAATGAGTGGGAAGAAGTATTCTCTCTTGGATGCTCTCACTTTTATCCCAGTGCTTGTCTATCTAAGCTTTGTAGGATTTGGCCATTGTCTCAGCATTTTATGTTCATTTCATGCTGGCCATTCTCCTGACCCTTGCCCTGACTGGAGAGGGGTGAGGGCTGAGCGGGAGGTGATCAGCACGTGCTTCATTTAGTCTTTATTTATCCTGTGTTAATTTTTTATACAACCTGTTAATTTCAGAAGGGATTGCTTTTTTCCTTTTTTTTAGGTTCCCCAAATTAATGTAACTAATATGGAAAGTACCTTGCACTAGGAAATTTGCAGATTAAAGTATGTTTCTGGTTCCAGTTGCCTTCACTGCACCTGTTCTTGACCTGTGGATTGGCTTTGTGGCTTGACCCTGGACCTACCTTGTTGCCGTAGACTTGCCTGATGATTTGGTCTCTTTACTTAAACCAGCTGCCATCCCTGGGCTCTTCCTGCTCCACCCACCTTGCTCAGGTACTCCATGGTAGGCCATGGCTGAAGTCTCGGACCTGCCAGCCGTGCTGTCATGCTTGTTTCCCATCCTTTAGGAAGCAGCTGGCCTTGACTGCTTCTTGACACTTTTCACATTTCTAATCTGCGTTGTGTTGTCTCCAAAACACGCATGCTGTGTAATCAGCTGTGTGTATACTGTCTCCAACTTCAAAATCTGCAGGGATATTTTTGAACAAGTTCCTCTGAACTTACAAAAACTAAATTTGCTGTTTGTAGGCCACTTGTTCCCTCTATTTCAGAGTTCCCTGGGAATGCTAACTCTGCTTTTGCTCAAGGAATTTTGATGTGCTGATGCAATGGTGTGTGGCTGCTGTGTCTCAGCAGCCTGGTAAGACTGTCCCTTTATTCCATGACTAGGGTAGAAACAATACTTAGGAACGTAGCGTGTGCCTGCTTCTGTTCTTGCATGTCATATTTGGAGTTGAACTTTTAGGTTATATCAAATATTAAAAAAACAAAACAAAAAACACACCAAACCAACAACAAACTAAAGCTGTAGTCATTGGTGTAGAATTTTCTTCCTTGAAACATTTCCAAAATCACTAGCTGCATGTTACTTCATCTGCAGGTGAACTAGAATATTCTCTGGGGCAATAGCATGCTCCAAAGACAGAAGCAGTTGTGTTGTTACTGCATGTCTTTAATGGGAGGATGTGAATCCACCCTCATGCCAAGTGAGACATAGGTGCTGGGACAGGGATACTCTGAGTGTCTGTCAGTATTGCTCTCAGCAGTGCAGCTCCAGACCTAACTGGAGCCAGAGTATGGCTCCTTTCTGAGGATGGGGAGAGATTCAACTCAATAGATATTTCACTTGTCTCCAATGCCCAGTTTCTACTAAAGGAGGGCACAGAGGGCAGCTGAAAGGGAAACAAACTCTTTTAGATGAGCATGGTGCAATTAACATGTGGCCTGTGTTTCTTTGAAGTTCACTGTTTTATTTTAAGCCTAATTATCATCCAAGACAAGCTCTGAAATTTGAAAGTTGAAATTGCCCTTAACTTCCCTGAAAATGAGCGTTTATTTTTCCTGTTCTTGTTTTTAACCTTTCTTCCTCATTAGTACTACTTTCACCTGAGTGGAAAGCTGACCTTGTACAGACTGCCTTAATTTCATCTAGTACTGCAGGCACTTTGTAAAGCTATTCATACAGAAGCTAATCTGCACCATAGAGCCCTTCTCAGCTGTGTGCTCTGGGAGGGAGGAGAGGGCAGCCCAGGAGAACTGTGCTGATGGTGCTACTCCTACCATACAGCCTGCAGATAAATTTGGGACTGTGTTAGTTAAGGTCTGAGTATCTTACCTAGACTTTGTCTGGAGCTTTCCACAGAGCAGTGCATGGATATTTGTTTGCTAAAATCTAATTGGTGGCTGTCAGACCAAGTGTATGTACTCATATGTGGAATCTGCTTCTAAAGACATGTAGGCAGTTGGCACCTGTAAATCAGCCAAGCCAGGTGTTTCCTCAGTGCTTTCAGCTTTTTCACAATTCAAAGGCTTGGCATGAGTTGAAGTCTTTGACTTATGAACAACCACGTCCTGGTGATCTGGTGGTGGAGGCAGTGATGAGTTTCTGCCAGCAAATGTCCCTAGAGCATCTGGGGCTCTGGAGTGCTGGTGCTGGGGACAGTGGGACAAAATCAGCTCAGAGATGTTTGTGGTCAGTGTACCGGGAAACTTCTCTAGGACTGTCTAATGCTAACAATGAAAGGCATAAGCTTGTTGGAAAGGCAGTTGTCTAGAGGTGATGATGGTAAGAGAAAGCTACATTGCCATGGTGAAAAAACTTCCCAGGGCACAAGAATACTTGAGTTGTAGCCTCTGTCCAGTGGACTTCATATGTCTTGAAAGTGGCAAGGAAGCCTTTACGAGGTTAAGTAATCTTAATGCCATCCTTAGCATGTTGGAGAAAGGTGACATTGGTGTATAGCTCTGAGATCTGGCTACAGAGATGCTACTAATCTTTACAGAAAACTGGTCTGAGTGGGAAAGAGGTCCCAGGTCTCCTGTGTGTCAAGACCTACAAAGGCTCAGGGCTGGGCCACCTTTTCTGAAATGTCACACTGATGTTCTACCTGTCTCTGTTTCCTTCTGAAGATAAGGATGCAATTAAGTAGATAAACCTTTCTATTATTTTGAGTCATTAAAGACAGTTGCTATTTATTTCTAATTAAAACAATAACTTTTCACAAGATCAGGTTGATTGTCAAATTGATTAATTACAGGCCTTGCAGATGGTAGTTTGTTGCACATTACTTCTACTAATATGCTATGAAATATGTAAAAAAAAAAAACCACCCCAAAACAACCCTCAAATAACAAAAAGAAACCAGCTCTATAAAATATGGAAAAGAATTTTTTTTAATGTTCAAAACTGAAATTCTGAAATGAAAGTTTCACTGCAAAAGTTTTTTGTCCCTGGAGTTGAAAAGCCTTGACAGAGAAATTAAGGTTTGTCTGAATAGCCTTTTTAACAAACAACCATGTTATACTAAGTTTTTCCAAAACATCACTGAAGGAGCTCATGTCTGGTGGCAGGGACAGGCCCTGTGATTGTGGCTGCCTTCCTCTCCAGTGTGTCTTCTGTTTCTGAAGATCTTGGCAGGAGAGAAGACAATTTATATCAAATCTTGGCTGACTTTGCTGCAGGTTGACTTGATGGAGTAGGAAAAAATCCACCTCTTGTGGGAATTTTTAATGTTCAGACATAATATATTGAAATGTAAAATACATTCAAATTAGAGACTAGGTGTAAGAGCGTTAGTGGCTTACCGCAGAAGGAATTCTGTGCTGAGCAAGGGAACCCGGTGCAGGCTGACTAATTTGGATCAGATGCCATGGCAGAACATGTGCACTAAATCTGGAAGGTTTTCTGTGGGTATGCTAGCGGTTAGTCTGCATCGCAATTGCAGCAGAGGTTTGCAGTGGCCAGCCCTGCTCTCTTCCATGACACCTATGTATGGACTAGAGAGGTCATCTCAGTAAATGAGTTTGACCTTGGAAGGTTGGTCTAGTGAAAGTGTGTATATAAACTGGAGGAGTAAAATACTTTCTCATTTTACTGGAAAACCATAGGCCCTCCCAGAGTGGGGATGGAGCATGGTAGAGGGGCAGTGCAGGAGCTGTGGGCTCCAGTGGCCCTTGTCTCTTCTGTGACAGACAGCTGGGACTCAGAAGAGGTGAAGGGAGGCTGGTGGCTGTTGCTTGTCAGCATCAATGGCTGTTTCAGGGAGGTGCCTTTGGGCCAGGAATGCCAGGTCAGGCCATAAGCTTCTGTGACCATTTAACAAGTCTCTGGAAGCTTTCCAAGACATGTTCTCCCTGCACCTCAGTAGTCCTGGCATCTCAGACCTGTAGTGCAGTTCCCCTTGCTGCTCATACTGCCCTGCAGCCTGGGAGGAAGGCTGAGGCAGCCTATGACCAAGCTCCTGCTGCCTCTCCGGTGGCCCAAGCAGCTGGGCTGGAGCTTCAGCGTGGCTGTTCATGTTATGAAGACACCCTGTTTCTGCTGAAGAGCAACTGCCCATCCCACCAGGACTGCAGCACAGGGCACTGGCTGGCTCTCCTAAATGTCTTACCCAATCCTGAATCTTGCTGAACACCCAGCACATGTCCATACAAAAATGTCAGATACTGCTATGAATTACCAAAAGGTAGAGGAAAACTCTTCAGCATCAGAATTTTGTAACAGATATGATGTACAATTTCACACCAGTTGCTGTGTCACCAGTCTCTATGTAAAAAATATTACAATTGAACAGTGTGGGCTGGGCTAGACAGCAGGATTAGATTTGAGGGTTTCTGGCAAGGCAAAATCTTCTGGGGCTTTTGCTTTGTTTTGCTGCAGAAATATAAAGCCAGCCTCAGCAGCTTTTAACTCTGTGGCTCAGACTTTGTCATTGTTGTTTCTCTTTCATTTTCATTGCTGTGAGCAGCTCCTGCAAAGGATCGTCTGTGCTGCGTGCTGCCTGGAATCGCAGTTGTTTTCACTACGCTCCCAGCACAGCTACTGAACACAAACTGAGGCAGCACAGCGGGAGCTGCACAGTGACCTGTGATCAAAGGGAGATGCTGCTCTGCTGGCCTAAGTGCCAAGTGATCTTGTTTTAACTTAAGAATGTCAAAATAATAGGGAATAAAATACAAGAGGAATGATGTCCCATTGCTTGTGGAGGGGAGGAGGGATTCTTTCTTGCTGAGTCCTGCTGCAGGAAGGTGGGGAAGGAAAAAGCAGGAGAGAAGAGGAAGGGTAGGGAGGAATCAAATGAGGGGGTGGTGATCTACAAAGAGAAAGGTTGCTGCTGCTGAAATGCAACTACAGAGGAAGTGTATCTGAAAAGAATCGCCCTGGTCCCATCTCATAAAAGACTGGGTTTTCAGTGATTAGGAGAGTAATGATTTAGCTGCTGCTGACAAATATCACACCCTGAATGCAGTAATTTGTAATGGGATGGCATTGTCTGCAGTTGTGCTGCCTTTCTGCTGAGAGGTGCTGAGAGACATGTACTTACTTCTGATAGGTTGCTAGCTCTTGCTAATTGTTTTCAGCTCATGCCCCAGCTGAAGTAAGCAACAGAATTAACATTTGGGCAATTCTTGTCTTTTACCCAAATGTCTTGAGCTGTGCTAGAATAGTAATGGTGCACATATGCAGTAAAGAAGAGTTTTAAAGTAAGGAGTAACAACTCATAAGGAGTAACAACTCATAAGAAACACTGAGTGAAAAATTATTTTGAAGCCCCTGATGATGCTTTGACACAATTGCTGAGCTTGGTTGGACATTTGGGCTGTACCACTCTCTGTAGATTTTCTTGAGAGGCTGAGAACTGCCTTGACATGGGGGCAGTAAAAGAAACTCATCTGACTAAATTTCATATAGTGCTCCACAAAGTGGCCAAGTGTAGCTATATCTGAGGGCTACATGTATGTGTGAAATGGGAAAAATCTGACCCCTGTCCCTACCCACAATGCAATAAACCTCTCCCACTAGCAGAGAACAAGACTTTTATGGTTTAATAGCTAATTACAAACAGGAGATTCATTCAACACTATTGATAACATATTACTAACTCCACTTGATACTTGTCAAGAAAATACACCTGTCTTGGAAAGGAATTTCACCACATCCACTGAAATGTGAGAATTGTAAAGTATCCCCATGGAAAATAAACATCGGATCAGAACCTGAATAAATGCAAAAAAAGAAATGAAAATGTTTATGTGCCTGGTTTCTTTAGCTAATGTGAATACTCTAGAGACTAATTTCCAGCAAATAATTACTTTGACAAATTTATTCTCAGTTTTTGCCTGTGAAATACCATGAATGTTTTGTGTTTTTAAAGACTAACTCATGCTTTTCCATCTTTCATGTTAATGATTATAAATATTTGGAATTCAAGCTATGCTGCTTAACAGGGAGTGGTCAGACAGCTTCTGTGGTGCTTTTAAATTTTTTTCTTACTGAGATTAAGTTAAGAAATTGGGTGCAAAGATATGTAGCATATGAACATGGAAGTTCACTTCTATGTAGATTCAAGTTTCCTCACAAGAAATGTTCTTGCTGGTTTGACTGTATATTGCATGTGACTTCAAAAGGGGAATGAATGTGCCTGTGGCACATGAGCTTAGAAGGTGGAAGGATGGCTTTGAACTGGGTTCCCCTCCCTTTTAATCACAAGTGTCAGCAGCCCTGCAGTCCTGTGCCTCCATGATAGAGTGTGTCAGGCATGTTGGAGTGGTGATGAGCTGGGACCTTGCTAAGAAGCTTGCATTGAGCTTCTCCTGGCAAAACTTGTCAGTGCTCTCTGACCTCAGAGCACTCACCCATATTAGTGGAGAATAAAATGGTGTCTTCAGAATGTTTAGTACAGGAATGCTGTGCAGACTGACCATTTCCTTTGGAATGGTGTTAATACCAGGCTTTGCCATTTCCCAGAGGAGATAATCAGTTTGAACCCTCTGCTAACTCACCTTTGGCAGGACTAGTGTAAAGATTGGTGAGAGTACCTGGAGTGTCAGCCTTTGGGCAAAGGTATTAAGCTTTAGTGGAGGACCTTCTCTGCATTGGAAACTTCTTTACACAAAGGTAGGGTATTGATAGAACAATATGTGAAGAATGTCTGATGATCCAAAGTGTGGCTTCATCCTGGGAGAAGAAAGAATAAAAATTGCTACAGCTTCAGCAAATTGGCTTACTTTGAGTTTGACTCCTCCTTCCCTTGATCTGGGATCCCTGATAGCTGTTGGTATAACCACTGCTGATGCTTGTTGGTAGACTCACTGACTCTGCCTTTCTTGGTCTCCATATCCCCTGTAACTTCACCTTTATTCTGTTAAATAATACAGCCCATTGTCTGCCTTTCCCCTTAAGACATTTCAAGCAGTTCTTAGTGTCAGCTGTAATTCTGTCAGTAACTCAATCCAGGATGGGCTCTCACTGTTTAGCAATGCTCTTGAACTCTGTAGCTCCTTGAAAGCAGTTGCTACATTAATGTAAACAATGCCCTTGGGATAATAGATGACACTGTTTTTTTTTATTTTTCATCTGTAAATAAAATAAGACTCATTTCCACTGGGAATTCAACTGGCCTGGTGACTTGATCCCAGTCTTGGCTACCTTCAAAGTCCACATTTCTTTATCAGAAGAGAAGTCAGGCCTGAATATGAACCTAATCAGGGTCCTATACTTGGAAAGAACAGCAGATGTTATAACATATGGGAATAAAAATGTGGCATAAGATATTATATTTTCTTGAAGCCAAGTGTGATCAATAGATGGTTTCAAGAAAACAAAGCTTCTGCAGAGACGTCAACACTTCTGGGTCAGCTGCTGACCATTATTCTTTCTATTCCTTCAGTTGCTAGATTTAAGCTTGGATCAACAGCTACAAAAAATTATTCTTCTAGCAGCTTTCTCTGTGGAGATGAGTGGCCTCCTTCTTGCCAGCCCTGGTCACACTGGGAAGAAATGAGATGCTCACAGGAAGCCTGGCGGAGACTCACAGGGTGCAGACAACTGGAAAATGGAGTGAACCCTGTGCTGCCATGGCACATCTCAGAGCTCTTGCAGTCAGGGAGAGGCTCATGATCATGGCAAGGAGATATAGTTCTGCCTGTATCTCATGTTTCCAACATTCAGCCTGTTCTCAAACATTCTGTGACATCTAACCCATTATTGTAGAGATATAGTTATAGGCAGAAAATGTGGCTACCTGGGTAACTGTTATGTAGCACAGCAATAATCTAATGCCAAGATGAAGAGCACTCCTTTAGGATGGGTATGTGTTGATGATAAAATAACACTTGCAGTTATAGCTCTGTATAAAGATGGCATACAATACTTATGGAGAGACATACCTTCCCTTAACCTGGGCAAATATCGATTAACTGCATTAGCTTTAGCAAATTACTCTGGAGTGATATAACTTTAAGAGTAGTATTTGGCCTGATAGATCTAAATTACTCTCGGTAGAGTTATAACTAACACAAATAATTGTCTAAAATGCTTTCTTTCTATTAGAAATTTATTCTGCAGGTCATCAGTGTGACACCTGGAACCCAACAGCCTAAATGGATAGGCTGTAGTAAAGGCTCTTGTAGGATCTTCAAAATAGTTCTTCTGTTTTCAGGGTACAGAAAGCTGTTGCAGGGAGAGGAGAATTTGGTGGAATGCGACAGACACTGAAGGAGGTCTTGTCTTTGGCACAAATACTTGTGTTAGTGTAAGTAATATCCTGGAACGACTACCATGCATCCTGTTTCTTAAATGCTGGAAAACGTGATGCCTAAGTATACTTGGTACAGTGTGTGTACACTGAGAGCAGATTAGGAAGATTTTTTTCTGTAACTTCCTGAGAAATTGTTCTCTCCTTCAGTAAGTTTTTTTACAAGTATCTTGGATGGAATTTTTAGGATTTTTCAAGATTCTTGAGACTGTTAATAATACTGCACAGGGCCTCAGGGAATGAGCAAGATGATCTAACAGGTTGTTTCTGTCTCTTATTTCTGTGTCTCTTTGATTTAAGGATTTTCTGCATTTATTGGCTGCTACTTCTCTTGGCCACTTTATACACTGTCTAGCGATTTTTACCAATCGTAGGTAATGGCAGAGGCTACTTGAAATACCATGTTGCCATGGAAACACAATAGCATCTAGTTGGGTCTAACCTCCCTCTCTCTCTCCTGTATCAGCCCTCATGGGAAGCAGAAATTCAGGCTTTAAAACTTAATCAATTTGATGTTAAGTTTTAGAAGTGATTTCCTTTTGGTTGCCTGGGTTTCCTGTTGGATATTCTCATGAGATTTAATTATTTACACTACTAATACTATATTAAAATTACAGCAACTAATTATTAGTACTAGTAACACTGTAGTTACCAGAGCCATCCTATCTCCTATTATTACTCCTATTGTTACTGTTTGCTCAAAAGACCAATTTGATTTCTGTTTGTCATCTACTGATGTAGCCACAGAGGAAAAATTTCAGCATAATGCAGGAGATGTGAACCCAGAGAGACCTGGGCGAGACTCTCAGGGACCAGTGGGGCTCATGAATCCTGTGTAGGAATGTGCCTCTCGGCCAGGGGCTCGGCACACCAGTGCCTGCTTGGCTCCATTACACTGAATCACATTTCTTGCCTTTGCAGATGCTAGTCATAATTGCTTCCCAGCCCCCTGCAACCTCTGCTTAGCACACAGTACTGTGGCCATGTATTTGGAGATGTATGACTCAAGACTGTTTTTCCCACTTTTACTGATGGTGTTCAGATTCTTGTTACTTTTCTGGGGAAGTGCTGGCCACCACATTCATACAGCCTGACACAGGCCCTGTATGAATTCCTTGTCTTGATTGTGATCACTTTTGCCTGTAGAATTATTTCTCCTCTTACTCCCATTTAAAAATGGCAATGTCTACTGGTCACTAGGGAAGTAAAGCACCTTTATAATAAAAGTGAGGGGGAGTGCTGTTCCTATGGTACTTGTCTCTGACAGGCAATATAACTTCATAATTGGGTACACAGAACTGTAATTTCAGGTAATCTTTAATAATTTGCAGCTTCAAGGAATCCATGGGAACCAGAGCTTTTTGTTGTATTCAGTCCTTGTGAATTGTGATGCTTGGATCAGTTTACTGATGTTGCACACCCTAGTGAGCACATATTCTGGCATCAAAGAGCAGGCTAATGCTGTGATGCTTCAGAGTGGAAAAAACCCATACCACTATTGTTTGAAATAGCCATTACTGATTGTAAAGAGATACCAAAGGTCTATACTGAGTAAGTTCTGCATCATTAATGCTGAGCAGATCCAGGCCCATGGAAGATTGTGTATTAAGAAAGGCAGGTTACTAGAGCTACAGTTACTACAGTGACTGCTGCTGACAGATGAGGATGGAGAAGAGAAAGATTATAGAGCATTTGCAATATGAATGGCTTCTGGCAAACAATACTGTGTCTCGGATCACTCAGGGATGACATCAGACCCTGCAACCCCTTTCTTGTACTGGTCTATGGGAATAGGAAGTCTTCAAGAATTTTACCTAAGACTTGGTTTTTACAGAATTTGCTCAATCTCTAGGCCAGTATTTCCTCGCAGTGAGTGACAAACTTATCTTTGGTTAAAGGAATTCAGTGAGGAATAGCCCTCTGAGAATGGTTTGTGCTGCAAAAGCTTAGTTTCACTAGGACTGGATTAGGAAAATTCAGATACAACTATAGGGCCCCTGTCTCCTGCGTTCCCTTGATCATATCAGGCTATAATGTTTCAATACAAAATATAGAATCAGTATCTCTAAAGCTTTAGGAAGTGACTTTAAAATAAGAATAGAATATAATCATCTGTCTCTAAGTACAGAGACAGCTGCCTGCATTTGAGGAGGGTCTTAAATAGTAACTTCAGCATAGCAAGAACTCCTGATGTATTTCTAAGGAATGTTTAGCTCCAGACCAACAGCTCACAGAGGTTACCTGTGCCTTTCCAGGATGGACCTGTACACAGCCAGTGAGAAGAGGGCTGATGGTTTTGACATGATCAGAACCTAATTGATCATGCTGCCTCCTTAGTGGGAATGCTGGGAATGTGCTACTGTGTCTGAGAAAGGCACAGAACCCAGGGACCTACCATGATGAGTTAGTGCTGAGCTTTGCTGACAGTCTCATTTCTGTAACAGAATTTTATGTTTTTTCTTTGTAAAAAGGATGTCCTTGGTCTTTTTAAACTGAGTTTGCCTCTGTAAAATCTCTATGTAGTTCTGGAGCTTGCAGTTCATCTGCCCCCTCTACACTTTTACGTTTCTTTGAGAGCCCCTGTTACTTTACTCTTCCCTTCCCTCTCTTGACTAACGTGTTTCTGATCTGTACCAGCCCATAGGAAAGCCCAGAGAGGAGAAACTCTTGGCTGTCTTTCCATAAAATGGTAAACCTCTTCCTGAGACTTCACAACCCTTTGGAAACACACAAAGTACATTTCATACTTTCCAGGTACAGTGCATGAAAATTCTGCTAAGTAAACACTATAAAGTAGGTTTTGAGAAAATATTAGTCACCATTATGCAATTCCAAAACCACAAATAAAGTGCTAGTATATTTTGTTTTATTGGTTGTGACTGCAAATACTATGTACACAAAAGAAACCTTTGAAAACCAACCAGCCTACAGTTGTATGCATTTTATTCTTACAGGGCAATTTGTCTAGTAATCTCAGTGTTAATTTTTTTCATCTGGTATACACAGCTGATCTACCAGTGTTTTCTGTAATCCGTCTGAAAAATCCATGAGGTGACTTTTTCCTTAGCTCATTCTCCATTTTAAAAAAAGTCTTACCTGCCCTTCATTTTTGTCTTTGCTATTAGAGAGAAAATGATGTTTTCATACACTGTCTTTTCACTTTGAAGCTTTCAAAGTAAGCACAAGCAGTGTGCACTCCATTAAAAAAATATTCCATGAAGTATCTAAATCCTAATTTTTCAGGCCTTTCAGAGCTGTGTCTGTTTAAACATGTTACTTACATGCATGTGTACAGTACAGGAAGCTGGAGTGCTTTTCAGAACTGCCTGGATTTGTGTCTTTTTTTATTCTTATCTTTCTCAAAACAATTTTAAATCTACAAGAAAGGTCAAAGGAGGTCATGATTCCTGACCCAATGCTGAACTGAGGTTGCCTGTAACGTCTTTTTGATGCTCCGACCAGGGTCACTGAACTGGAGGTTATTATTGGCTCCCTGTGTCTATGAGGCACAGCCTATCCCAAACAATTTTTAAATTACCACTGGCATGAGACTGTCAGGAAGGATAGTAGCTGGGAATGTCTAGACACTGCCGCCAAGACAAGCTCCCCTATAGTGGAGACACTGTGCACCAAGGGGGGTCAGTGAGAGGGGCCGGGGAAACTGCCCCTGGACCCCCAGGCTGAAAGACAAAACTCCCATCATGTGCCCCACAATTTGCTTCAGGGGCTTAGCCAAAGAATTTAAGATAAGGAAATCTATAGGCCTTACAACTGGGAGAATTTTTAACTGCTTTATTGCTTTCCATAGATTCTAAAGCCAGCTGTCTGCTTTTATGAGCTCTTTAAATCACACATCACAATATCTCTTTGCTTCACTCACACCAAACTGTCTCTGAATTTATACTGATTCTTCTTGAATTCATTCTTTAGAAATCAACACTGAGGTATGATTTTTGAGGTTTTATCAAAGAATTCTCATCCTTCTGAAAAGCTACAGCACTTTCCAGTGCAGGTCAGCTGTCTTCCGGTGTGTAAGGCACAGAGAGGTCACAGGAGTCTTTAAAGGGTCTTTTTCCTGTTCATCACCCTGTTTAAGCAGAACTGCTAGGGAAACAAGAGATTAAATCCTCTTCCTAAACTTTCCAGCCCAGTGTCTGGTTTTTTCACGCTGGGTTTCATTGGTTTTTTTTTAGGCAATTTCATCCAGAATGTGTTGGCAACTTACTAAATGATATATCAAAAGTTATTAATAGCATAATTCACACATTAATAAACACTATATTATGTGTAATAAAAATACTGTTGTTTTGAATTTTATACTGAAAGATATTTTCTACAGAAAAATGCCCTGATCAGTCAGGTTAAGTTAGTATTAAACTTTTGTCCAGATTTGAAACAAATCTGAAAAAATATTTTAAATAGAAATTATTAATTTTATTACATTTTGAGAAGCTACTGTTTATTATTAGAAGCTCTGCCTTCTGATATTATTTAAGAGATACGGTGTCTGTAATAATTAAGCTGCAGAGTGTGGAGGTATCTGCCATGATGCTGCTGTTAGTAAAGAGCTGCTAAAAGCTGTCTTGAGCTGTGTCTGCCTTTGGGAAGTTGCTGATGTAATGCTACACACAAGGACTTTCAACTTTTGTCATACTACACGGAATAAAAAAATGCTGCACAAGTGCATATGCCTTAATCTGCCACCTGCAGCTTCTTCCAGGGATATAGTCTCACCTGGAACCTGCTTGTGTGTGCCCCAGCCCTGGTGCAGCTGGTGAGGCACCTGCCTGGGACGTTTTTTAAGTTGGTCTGATGGGTGCGCTGAACAACCCCAGCCTGGCGGGGCCTCTTATTCCTATCCCCAGCATGTCACATGGGCAGCCCAGGCACCAGGATGCACAAGCTTGACCCCTCAGTCTTACTGGGGGTGGTTTTCTCTCCACCAGGGACCCCTCAGGGACCACAGATGAGGGATGAAGCCCTGGCCTGGGTTCTCAGTATTGGTGGCAGGTGTGTGGCAGGCCCTGGGCACCGGGCTGGCACAGGAGGCAGCACCTTTCCCCAAGCAGAGGCTGGGGCGGAGGTGTGCTGGGCTCCCCTCTGCGGGAGCAAGCAAGCTATGGATTTGCATCGTGACTGCTGAATGTAAAAAAGTCCTCAGAAACTCCCGTGTGTTTCTCTGAAGATTCACCATTTTCCAAAGCGGCAATTTTCCTGCTCTTACACTTGCCACCACCCCCACCCCTGTTTTACAGTATATTTGGGAAAAAGTGGGAAAAAGATTTTCCATTCACTTGTTTCCCAATGTTTGAGTTCTTAAACCCACACTTCACTTATATTTATACTGTAAAAGATAACATATAGCACCTTACACAGCAGAACTCAGACTCCTTGTTATCTGAGACACAGCGTAGTTGCACACTTGGCAAACTTTGACACAGAGCAGCAAGGACATCAGTTTCCTTAAAATGGAAAAGTAACTTTGTTTAGCACCTATTACAGAGTTCACTCTCTCACTGAGCAGAACATCAGTGCTCTGTCACCGAGCAGAAAACAGCCTAACACGGTCAAGGCCAAATTTGCAGTATAAATTAATTTACATTTCAGTTGTTAACTTATGTGGAATTTAATAACAAAAGAAAAATAACCCAAAGAAAAGATACTACACATGCTAATAAGCTTTTTTTTTTAAAAAAAAAACAACAATGGCATTAGGGAAATGCCAGAAACACCTTGCTTCCAGTGATAATTTTTCAGGTAAGCAATTAACGCATCCACGCTGAATCCACAGGCTGAGGATTGTGTATGAATTTATGGAATGAAAGGAGAGATGTTTCCACTCACCCACTGGTGCCTTTTAGACCATTTGGAGCATCATTGAGGGTGTACTGCTGGGAAGTAGCTCACAGTTGCTAAACTCATTGTAATCCTCAATGGTCATAGGTAAACCTCTGCTTTCGAGGCTGCATTTTCACAGCAAGTGCCAGGGTGCAGCTGTGAGGCCACTGGGATGTGTTCCCCAGGGTGGTACCTGACGGCTTTCCCTGCTGTCAGCTGACTGCTCTTGGGGCAGCACTGGGGAGAGTAGCAAGGAATAGAGCCAGCTGCAGCCTAGTGATGTTCTGGGAAAGAAGAGCTGTCACACAGAATTTGAGGGCAATTTTTACCTCTTCCTTTTGCCGGACTGTATTGGAATATTACTGCATATAAAGTAATGCACTTCAAACACCCCACATAAGATAAGGTCATTCTATGGACGATTATTTTTTGGAATAAGACAGTCTTGTTTCACTGTTAGTTTTGTCTATTTTTTACCCGCCTCTTAGCTGGTTAGGAAAAGGATGCTTTCGTGCCCTCAAAGGGAGTTAATCAAGAACAGTTGAAGCAAGTTATTTTACACTGGCTGGCTTCAGGAACTGGCCTTTGTCTGCTGGGTTTTTCAGCCCAGGTAGGGCTACAGGTTAGTGTATCTTGCATCTCTTTTTCTTAAATCCTGTAATAATTGTGTAATAAACCAGGTTTTTTTCTAAAGTTGCATTTACCTACGAACAATTCTAATTTAAACTAAGCTTCTTTCTCATGAACTCAAGCACAGCTTTTTGTGGCAGCAGATCCCATTTCAGAGGATGCAAGAAAAATCAGTCTACTTCCCTTAAGGCAAATGTTTGCAGAGAAGTATGTTGCTTAGCTATGACCTGCCTATTACTGCTTCAACCTGTTAAAATTGGGATGTAAGTGCATGTGAAAATAAGGAGTATTTTGTGACTGCCTTCCTCGCTCACCCTGACAGGTTATCTCTGGTCTACCTGATCCAGGCTGGGCCCACACATCCCTGACTGCTTGCACTGGGAGCTGGTCACCTGCTGTCACCTCAGACTTTCCTGAATTTTATAGATAAACCAAGTGACAACTGATTGTTGGACTAACTGACCTAGCATGCTTTTAGAAATGGAGGGATGGGCCACTGAGTATGTGAAGGGGCAGGGTTTAACTTGTGCTTAACCAGCTGGGATAACTGATATACAGGATAATTCAGTCAGCAAAGCAGCCAAGAATGAAGTGGGGCAAGAGCTCAGCCAAGAACAAAGATTTCCCTGAGGTCCCAGAAGCATTAACCCATGAGCGATGTGAATTATGTAATCTGTGACAGTCCTCCTAGTTTTGCTGAATGTACGACACCTGCATACGGCATAAAAATGTATTTTCACAGAAAAGGTAAGTTAGCATTGCACGTAGATGATGTCAAAATTCTTGAGCAGAAAAGAAGAAAATATATTTAAAAGATATGCTTGCCTTTTAGGAATACTTTTCTGAATATTCCAACCTGCAAAATGCTATTGAATGCTAAAATGCAGCAGCTGAATATCTAATTCAAAAGAGAAAATTTAGAATGAAAAAAACCATATTAGCCACACAAAATATGAATGGAAAACACATACAGAAATATGCTCCCCAGAAATCAGTCAATAAAATATCCCAGTATCTCCGGACTTTGCTCACTCTATCATTATGGCTCTATTTCCACAGTCATGCTCCTTGCAACTCTCTGCTATAGACCTTTCTAGCTTTTAAGTATTAAGTGTGCTTTGAAGAAAAAGTGGTAGTGGTTTGGTTGTTAAAACAAGTTAACTCCCACTGTACACCAGAGTTAGAAAAGCCCAAGAAGTAAAATTATTGTCATTACAGAACAGTGCGGAACAAGTCACTGAGTTTCATCCAGTTGGTGGGAACACCTGAAAAACTGAAATGTCAAGTCTGCTTTTCTGTTTTCAGGGCAGTTTTTTCCTAATTCCCCACCTGTCATTTTCCCTGTACAAAACCTTCCCTTTTACATGTGCAGCACCCAGAAGGGTTAACTCTTCCCAGGATTAAAAGTTTTCTCACTTCCAAAGAACACAGCAAAACATTTGAGGCAAAACCACAAGAACTGTTACTCTCTGTGGCATACAGATACTTCCAGTTTCAAGAGCAGAATACCTTTCCCCAACAGAGCTGTTGCAGCTCTTGAACTAATTTACTAAACAACAAGGTCCCTGCCTTGCAAACCCACTTGCCAGCAGCATGGTGTGTGGTGCTGTGCTTCTCTGAAGGTGTTTCCCTGCAAGTCACATCTCAGGTAATGCTCAGTAGTTCCTGCCAATGTTTCTAATGAGGCTGCAGAGCAAATAGTTCCTCTATCCATGAGCAGTGCAACATTACACTGAGCCTTTCATGCCGTGGCAGTCACAGGCAGACTCCTCAGCTGTATCAGTCCACGGTAAAGTTTGCTGTTTCTATCCCTCCCTGTTCTGGAAAATCTCATTTACAGCTAGCAAGGTAACTTGAGAATAAAAAAAGTACAATGAACCAGCATGAAGAAACTAACCAAGAAAGAGTGAGATTAGTTTATTGAACTAAGCTTTTACATCCCAGCTGTAGCAGGCATTAAAATACTTATATTTTTAAATATTGCTGCACAAAACCTGAAAAGAGGCACCATTCAGAAGGAGGTAATTCCTGCTGTCACAAGGGAAGTGCTCTCAGGTGTGTGGGGCAGGGTGTGGAGGAAATGCTGGATTTGCCCTGGTGTTGTTGAGGAGTCAGGAGTGCTGTTCCTGTTGGGCTCAGCTCCAGGATGCTGATAGGATCTGTAGTATGACTGCTGTATCTGACCTGTTGGTAAGTTCGTGGAGATATACAGAGAGTTAAATATTTAGCTTGATTCTTCTCATCTTGTCTTTTCCTGGATACACATGTGAGGTGTAGGAGTGAACTCTTTGTGTGGATGCAAAGAGAAGCCTGTGCTTTGCTTTGTTTTGTGGAAGCCTCATCTGAGACAGAACATCAAGACCAGGAGCCAGGGATGAGCATGGAGATTGCTCAGAGGCAAGAGAAGATGCAGGAATCACAGGGGCTGTTTAGCCTGTGGAAGAGAGAAATAGCTTCACCTTACTCATACATTCAGATTCAGTAAAACTGAAGGCAAGAAATTTGAGTAAAAGTTACTTCTTTTTAAAAACTATATTATTAATTCATGAACTCAGTGACAACAGAAGATCCTGGGGCTATTTGAGGAGTCAGAAGAAGATTTGAAAGGTGGATAACAAGAACATCCAGAACATGAGAAGTGATACATACCTCCTCCTTGGGCCACAGATCAGACTTTCTTCTGGGAGCTGGGAAGAAACTTCTCTGTGGGAAAGTGCTGGGAGGCTTCTCTGTACCAAGTGTGATGTCTGGTGTTGAAGGTAGCAACCGCTGACCCCACTCAGTCTGGGAATTTTTATCTACCTATGACAAACACCTCAAAACTCACTAGTAAGGCACATTACTTGTGGAGCTAAGGAAAAAAAAAAAAGGTTCATTATTTTTTTTGGTTAAAAAGCACCCCTATCTGCAACAGATGAGGTAAAGGAGCTTGTGATTACCTACCCCAGAGCTGAGACCTGCCCTGCCAGCTGTGGCACTGCCTTTTCTCCTGCCTCTTCCAGTCTCTCTTTTCTTTTTTTTCTTCTTTTCTCCTGCCTAGGTTTCCACATTCTTGTTTATAAAGGGGTTTACTGTGCCTCTGATTCGATGCATGAACAATATGCTTGATGAGATGTATGTGCATATGTTCTCTTTCTCGAATGCTGTATCTTGCCCCGATTTGTGTCAGCTCCTGGGGAAGAGTCTCAGTGTTATAGATAGCTTAGAAATTCATTGTGGAAGTTGCAAAATAATTGTAGCAAGTAAGAGAAAATGAGAGTTTCTCTATAGGTTTCTCAATCACAGGAACACCATAATTTTAGTGATCTAATACACAGCAAGAAGCATACAGTTGCAGGCTTAGTGTTAACAGAATTTGAAAATAATACCAAATTCTTATAATGAACATAGGGAATAAAATGATAATACCAGTTTGTGAAAGATCAATTGTCTTTTAAAATATAACTTTGGGAAGACTTTCACAATTATGTTTTGTGTATAAAGTCTCTTGCTGAATGTGTGCACAGGTATAAAAAGTTTTGTCTCTCTATATAGGCAAAGCATTCTTGTTGCAATGATAATTTAAAAATAGGGTATTTTCATGGAAGCAAATTTTTATACTGTATAGCACTGCCATAGTGTAATTTCACATATCTTTGTTAGACTTGTGTATTCTGCTTTTGACTTTTTAAGTACCTCAGTGATTGATGATATTTTATATCTTATGAAAAAAATTAAGGTTTCAAATAAATGATTTTCATTCTTTAAATCATAAAAGTAATTTCTGTTATTATGCTGATCATTAAAAAAGGCTATCAGGAATTTGCTACAAATCTAACCCATACAAACTGTATTGTGTGTGATTTAAGAAACATTTCCTATTAATAGCATGTTTAATAAAAAGAGCCTGGGGATTCTTCCTTTGCATGACTATCAAATCTATTTGCACTTAAGAATTTAATTTCAAGTCTAATACACATTTCAAAAGAATTTGTATTTACTCATCTTCATAGTAATCTGTGCTCAGTTTTAACTTGTATAATACATTTTAAAACAAGAAGGTGACAAGAATCTTGTGAGATCAAATATTGACTAAATGTTCCAAAATTAGACAATTCCCCTGAATTATTAGGGTCGGGAAGTGTCAGACTCTTGCTCTCTTACCCTCATCCAAACTTAGATGATAGAGGCTGCTTTCAGCATGTAATAGAAATGCATCTGGGAAAATTAATTCAAAAAGTCTCTGAAACTGGATAAGCTATTTTGACACCTAATTGTTCAAGGGCAAGAATTATTAATATAAATTAGGACAGTAAACGAAAGGGTTTTGTCACAGTTTCTTGTCATGCCAATATTCCAAACAGGAACACTCACACTGCATGGTATAGAAAGATTGCTTTTTAAATAATACTTCTTTTAACTTTTCTCCTCTAACCAGCTGTGATTGTGTGTGTCTACCTCTATGACTCATCTTAAATTACACTGCATTTACTTGGAGAAGATTCTAAGCTCTGAGAAGATGAATTTGATTAAACTTGTGTTTTCTAAAATACTATACAAACAAAAAACACTTTGAGAATATGTAAAAAGAAAACCAATAAACTAAATATGCTATTCATCCCTTCAAAGTAAATTTTTTTCACTCATCTCTTTAAGATACATTCAAATGTATTTTGAATTAAAGCAGATTCTGTGGTTGATTACTTTCCATTAAAGAGTAAACTTCAGCTGATAATATATTTTAAAAAATTTATCTCTTTATCAATGCTGTAGTTTAGCAGATAAATTCACATTGCGATTAGACAATTTTCAGAACATTCAGCTTCTAAAATCTCAGCATTTAAAAATATCTACATAGCATATTTAATTTCTAAAAATGAAAATAATCTCATATATTGATTTATTGGGGAGGTGTGGGGTGTGAGTGGAGAGCAATAATATAGACACAATTTCAGCACTAAAGATTTTTACAGCTGTGGTTTTTATTGTGCTTTAGTATCTCAAACAAAATATATGAAGCGTCTATTTTGTCTCTCAGTGTTCAATCTGAATTTAATATTAATTCCTATTGAATCAGATCCTTCAAAGAATGTAATAAGCTGACTCTCTTGTTAATTTTAATATGGGTGAACTTAATTTTTCAGTGTACAAAGGAGCTTATGATAAGTAGTTGTGAACTTAAATAAAAAACCCTGGAAGCAATATTTATGAAGAAATGTGGCCAAATGCATTTAAAATGCAAAATATGTAGGACATTGCTAACCAGTAAATCCTTTTCTATTCTCTGGTTAGCTACAGCAGCTGGTGATTTTTCAGTTTACAGGTACAGTATCAGCAGCATAGCATTTATTTTGTGACAAAGGAATATAAGTTGCCTTGGAGATTTTTAATTAACTCTTCTCCTGTAGCCTCCTTATCATTTCAGTAGTTATTTAAGCCTCACATCAGATTTTGGATATTGTTCTTCAGAAATGTCTTCTTAATCTCCCCAAATTAGCATTTTAGCAAAACAATGTTTACATAATGCACCATTCATTCCATTTTTTTAAAGGTACAGTTAGTATCTACAACTATTATCTCAGCCTTTAAAAGTAGAGGAATCCTAAAGAGCAGAACCTGTATGAATTCTGCAGCTAAAACAAATTAATATTCTTATTCTGAACAAGAGAAGTCATGCTGATTACTCTCCTACCTTTAATCAGACTATGATACTTCTTAATGACTTTTTAGATTTGTTCTTGTCAATAAATTAAGATGATTAGATAATTTTTTGAGGAATTGGGATTACTCAGACTAATTTATTTAATGCGGTATTATTCATTTAGCAAATAAATTTACCTCGCAGAATCTACTTAACTTGCTCATTGCCATTTGGAATGGCTAATTCTCTCAGCCAAGCAGGTAAAGATATATATTTTTAAATAGATATATAAATACAGGAGAAAAAAAGCTGGAAGGCAGAAAGTGCTGTGTGTGACAGTCACAGCCCCAGACGTCAGAAAAAATTTCCCCGTGTTGTTCTTTTTTAAACCACGAAATCTACTATCATCAGACCTATTAAGGTCATTCAATACCAGCTGGGTTTTAGGGGCTTTTTTTTTTGTTTTGTTTCAGATGAATTATAAATGTCATAAATGCTTCCAAGAGTATAGAATCGGAATCCTTTTCTACCTTGAAAATGGAGGGATGAGTTTAAGCAAATATGATTTACAGATACAGGGTTAATGCCATAAGCTAGAGGGAGCTCCACCACAACGAAATACAAAGGTTCAGCTTCATTTATCAATGTGCTTTCCTGGCTTTGTCTGCTTCTGAACATAAAAGACCCAGTTTTATTGCAGATATTATCTACACCATTCTGTGATATGAATGTTATTGTTTAAACTGTTGCTAAGACATAAAACAGCTGAAACCCTCTACCAGCACCATATTTATGCCAAAGCTTTTGATAAATACACAGTTCTATTTCTTCACCATCACTGTCTTTGTCTTCATCTTGATACTCAGCCATCTTTAATGAAAATGCATCTTCTATAAATCCAGAGCACAGATATGCTTCAGGAACTGATCTTGTACTCTTAATTGTGCAAGTTAATGTCCATCAGTTGTGCAAGGAGTTCTGGGCAAGCCTCAATCTCTGTGTCTGCAGATACTAATATCCTCTTGTTTCAGTTATTTCACAGTGCTCTTTCTGAAGTAATTTTTATTTATTTACCCTACTGAAAACCTGGTTTATTCCACAACTGGGCTTAAAGAGTGGTTAGCAAAGTGAGGTTAGAATGACCTGCTTTTAAAGGAAGTGTGGTGCTTGTAACTGGAACATTAATAATCTGTTTGCTTCTATTGAACATCTTGGAGATAAAGTAAACCATTAGTAGTCACACTAATTTATAGTAAGCTTGTTACCCATTCTGTAATATTGGCTAAAGGACAGTAATTGTCCACTATTATTATTACAATTTCAGTAAAAGAATGATTTTTAATTTATTTGCAACCCTTCCTCTGTGCACTGAAATTTCCTACTCTATATTTGAGGTCCTTCTCTCTTATCTCCTGGTCCATGATCTAAGCAGATGATATTGCTCTAGTCATAGAATAATAAGAAAACATCTAATATCTTCTTATTGATCTTTGTTAAAGAAATACCACTTCACAGAGAAAGCAACAGCTGAAGCCATCAAGGCTGGGTTGTGACTGTGTGAATGAACTTTATTTTTATTTGTATCAGATATGTAATTAAAGTTAAATCATTTAAATGATTTGGCCTCTTTCCTGTTTGTGGAATACTCACAAGCAAATCGTGACCTTATTCAACATTTTAGTAACTGTATTATTGTTTTCATCTGTGAATTTTAAAAGCTTTCAAGTGTAATTGACCAACTCTCTTCTTCTGCATTAGCACAAGGAAATGCATTGGCTAGGCACAGTACTCTCCTATCAGAAAACAGGATTAAACTCTGCAAACAACATTGCTGCAAATGTTCTCCATAAATTTAGGAAACTAAGTTGACCAAAATTGTCTTTAAAAATCATTGGAGGCTTTTCTGAGGTGGTTAAAAAAGGAAAGTTAAACGAGGATTCAATCTTGGATTGAGCCTCTTGTGTTGGAGGTACCACCTCTACACCAGCCTTTTGTAGATTGGAAGTTCACATGTCGTGTTGCACTGGTGCATTTTCCAGCTTCCTGCAGTGGTTGGGACTGAGAGATATATCTGATTACCTATGCAGGTATCTAGTGGCCACAGGAAGAAAAGTAACCTCCATTAAGCATGGGAAAGGAGCCCTCCGATACATTTGCAGTCTCTGCTGAGGGTATGTGTCCTGTGAGGATCCTCAGTAACATTAGTGGTCTCACAGGGCTGGGTCAATATCTTTATTAACATCTCATCTAAGAAGTCTATCCTGAGAAATTTAATAATGCAATCAACATCATCATATGCTGTGCTCATGTCTCTGACATTACTGAGACCTACAGGATAATTAAATCACAGTTCTATTTTGTGTTTTCAGGAAAGAGGCTTTTGAGGCCAGATCAAGAAGATACATATACTATTTTGTGTTACAGGTTTACAATATTCATATAGAAATAAATAAAGACCTACCATGGCTTGTCAGGAATATCAGTTCAGGAACTGAGGTGCAACAAGTACAATACAGAATTAAGAGTCCATATGTCAGGAGGAGCAAGGTGTCCCCTAATGGCTTTTCTGCTTTTTTTTTCAGGTGTTTTGCCTTGTTATGACCATGGACATAGATCTGTATATCCACAGTACAGCACCGTTTTTGTAGTGGTGAGTAAACTCCTAGCAATTTCTGGATGTCCTACTGCTGACAGGGTACTTACAGGAGACCTACACAATTTACTGGCAGTTCCTAAGTAACCTGTCTTTTATCTTCACTGCCACACCCCAGTTACTTTGATAAGCAAAGTGGAGAGGCACTGAAATATCCTTCCTACCATGTGCCACATTAGGGAAGCTTAGATGAACTGGCGAAGTTCAGATGGGCTCCTGTATGTGAAAGCTAACTGAGTATCTAATAGTTATAGATTCGTCTTACTGATATGAAGATGCTTTCATTTCTATTTGAAAACACAAACTTCATAAAATGTTATTATAATTTAGTGTCTTGTTTTAATCTGAACTGATAAGAGTATTCAGACTTAGGTAGCTTAGACTGCTATCAAAACTCATCAGATGGATTTGCCAACCTAACCAACACCTCATTTCATTTTGAAACTACCTGAATTCACCTAACACTTCCTTCAGAAAACATTGCTGGCTGCAGTCAGCACTGTAGAAATGGTGATGCTGGATTTCTCCTTGCTGCTTCTTTGTAACTTTTGAGCCTTAAATACGTGCTAATTACTGTAAAAACCCCGAACAGAGCACTGGGGGATATTGCTTTGCAGAAAGCATCTTGTTTCCATAGGTAGCATGGTTAACATTACTGTCTTTGGTCCTTTCTTCCCATTGATAAAGGGCAAAGAGTAAGCCAGGTTCTGATATGTTGTTGAGTTAGTCTTCTTCTTAACTTGAAGTTCATTAACAAAAGCCTTGGTTTAGCAGGGTGTAATCTTACCTTCAAAATGGTAGGAAAGAAAATAATGCCTTTTGTTATCTTTGGGTCTCCACTGGTAGTCTCAGCACAGAAAACACTATGTTTGACCTCACTTGCAGCATCATCAGATCAGAATAGCTGGGCTGAACTTGATTCAGATCTCTGCTGACACTGCCAATTATGCTTTGGTATTGCAATGGTCATAGAATCATAGAATGGTAGGGGTTGGAAGGGACCTCTGGAGATTCAGTCCAACTCCCCTGACAGAGCAGGATCACCCAGGAAAAGATCCAGGCGGGTTTGGAAACTCCCTAGAGAAGGAGACTCCACAACCTCTCTGGGCAGCCTGTTACAGGCTCTGTCATGCTCACCATGAAGTTTTTCCTCATGTTGAGGTGGAATTTCCTGTGTTCTAGTTTGTGACCATTACCTCTCATTTCTATCACAGAGCACTACTGAAAAGAGACTGGCCCCTTCTACTTGCCACCCACCTTTCAGATATTTGTAAACATTAATAAGATCCCTTCTCAGTCAAATTTTCTTGTTCTTGGGTAAGAAGGAATGAAAAACTCTTGATGTGCTTTCATTTAGGAGTAACACTTCTTTCTCTTGCCTGTCTATACCATGGAAGGTGTAGAGCCTCTGCTGTGGCACCATTATTGCATGCTATTTTTCTATGATGTGTTTATTATACAACAGCTACTGTCCCAGGAAAGCAGAGAAACATCCATGTATGGTCAATGTTGCACAAAAGACAAGGTGCCTTCTCTCTGCTACTCAGTGGGGCAATAAAAATCAGCATAGTCCCAAGCAGCAGCTGTTCTGGGGAGAGGTAGGCATTGTTACAGAGAAGATCAGATCTTGCCTACCTTGTTCATTAATGGCTCTGAGTGGGAGTCTTGACTTAGTAAAGGGCACAGGGTCAGGGTCTTGGAGTACTATTCTGCTCACAGAAGGGCTTTTCTGGATGCTGAGTGGTACCACTCTGCTCCTGATTCTGGTGGAAGGTGAAAGTTTTAGCAGTGATGTTAATGACTGCAGGACTAGTCTGTACAATTGCCTGCATATGGGTCAGTCAGATCTTCACCTTGTGGGGTTAATGGAAAGACTATTACCTGTTTCAGGGGGCTCTGGAGCAGGCCCTAGATGAGTGGCAGATCCTTCTGCATAAGTATGCAAGAAATGTTTATCCTTCTGAGAACTCTGATTATAGAACTGACATTAATTTGCAGGTCAGGACATTTGTTTCTAGCAAAATGCCTGAAATTGTTTCTTAAAGGATTTTAATTTCTGTAATACAAAAGCAAAATACTTAATAATTTGTAAATATCCTCAAAGATCACATGAGAAATAGGACTTCCTTTGAAAGTATTTTCTTTCCCGCTCTCAACTTGAAATAAACTTTCCAATGTAGGTGTTCTAAGAAAATTATTTTTTGATCAAAAGTAGCAAAACAAACCTGACACTTTCCCAACAAATCAGGGCTGCTTACACAAATGTTTACCAACATCTGTCTTGAGACTATGTAATCATTCTGTATTAATAGAAAGGCAGAATGTAATTTCTCAGTCCTGTGCTTCTAATAATCTTTAGATTTTTATCTTTAATAATCTTTAGCCTTTTATCTAAGAAAGTCTCTCTTGAAAATGTTTTTGTTTGTTTGTTTATTTACAATTTAATATATTTCAATGTTAAGAAGTTCTTACTGGTTTTATGAACAGACAATTCTTAGAATTTGCTCTCAAAGCAAAGACACTACCCATCATTTTGATGTTGCAGTAACAAATGGCTGGAGGAAGCAATACAGTCTGAAAGGCTTTCTGAAAGGTAATTTTAGAGGTAGCTGTTTAACAATCTTCAGTTTGTTTTCTGAGTTTGCTGAAAAGTCCTACTCAACACCTTTGTGAACTGCCTTAAAACAATAAAAGAAGCTTTTAAACTGTGTTTGTTTCTTTGGCATATATGATACTGCCTTCACCTTCTGATACAACCACTTGGGATGCAGCCTCATAATGCAGGTTTCCTGTCATACTGGCACCTAGCAGGTTGCCATAGTGACAGACATAAGAAACATTACTTCAGAAATGTTGCTTTATTACAGTTAAAGTGCATTTTGAAAAAGGATCAAATTTCAAGTTACTCCCTGTGTTTTATACAGAAATAAGCAGAATTATTGCTTCTACTAATAAGAATTAGTTTGAACCTGCCCATCCCCCAGCATACATTCAGAAGTATGTTGCCACGGACTGTAATGTGCTTTCCACTACTTTTAAGTAATATAGGCCAGCATGCATCTATCTTTCTCTCTCACAGGACATGCAAAACCCACTTTGCTACATTCAAAACTGCTTCTGCTTTCAAACAGAAGTGCTAAGTCACTGCTGCCTTTGACATGCTGTATCTTTTATTTATAAAGAGCATCTTACTTCAGGCTCCATCGATTTTGTTCACATTAATGTAGAAGAGACACAGAGGGAGACATCTGGGGAGATTTCTGAAGTATTCCTGGCTATGTTATGTTCTAACAAATTAATCAAATAACAAGCATTTTGTAAGCAGCAGAGCTGCTTAGCAGGCCTGTGCTGAGCAATCTCTCAGATCTAAGATGGGCTTCCCCATGTGAACATGAAGCCTATGGAGATTCAAGCTGAAAAGCTCATCAGCCATCCTCTCCCCTGCAGCGCTGACTCCATCACACAGCTGGGGCAGCCCTGGGGCTATCAGCATCCCACCTCTCCACTGATTAAACCTATCCCCACCATTTTGCCTAATAAATAAGATTAAAGGGTGTACTGGCGAGGGGGAGGAGCTGAGGCACAGCTTAGAAACAGGTGAATTGAAGGTTTGTGGAAGGAATGTTCAGACCCCTGAGAGCCTTCAGGCCAGTGGGATCCACTTCCCTGCACATGCAGGTGACTGGATCCCAAAGATTCCTCACAGGCACAGCCTCTCTGCCCAGGCAGGCAGCACCAGTAGCATTATCTGGCAGCTAGTGAAAAGCATTCTTCACTAAAGCACCACAGAAGGACCTGAAGTACTTCATTTCAGGTATTTGAAAATGTACATTAAAGGTGATGTCCAGGACCTGGTTCTGCTCATCCACCTGAGAAGCAATTGCATTGCAGTGCACCTGGTGCAGGCATTCATGAGCACACAAAAATGTTGAATCTTCACTCTTTTTGAAAGTGGTACCTTTCCATTACCTGTTAAACATCACTTTGCTATAACAAGTGGTAAGCAGTTAAACCAGTTTGAAAGTACAACTCATACCCTGTGACCATTGCTGACTGTGAATTTAAAAACAGTCTGAACCAACCACACGAAAAGCCCATATGACTCCCATATGGCTCCCATGGTAGTAGTCCTGTCCAGAAGTTCCTTTATAGGAGAACATTTGGCAATTATTAATACCATTGTGATTAGTTGATTGACTTCCTAACATAAGAGGAATACAGTACAGAAAGATCCTATTCCTTTTAGAAACAGAACTTAGAGCTATGACTCAGATCTTGCAGCTTGTTCTTTGACATCCCTTCCTTCCCTTTTCTGTAACTCAGCCAGAAATTATTTCTTTTGCAGTAGATAGCTGCAAAGGCTAGAGGCAGTATTCGAATCCTATGCTATTGTGCATCTAGTTACAGTTATGCTAATAGTTCATACTAAATGTATAGTTACAAAGTAAAATGCTGATTTCAAGCCTATCCAGCATGCTCTTTCTAAATCATACTGTCCAAGTCAGATTCCTTCATAAGAGAATAGTCTTACTGTTCTAAAAGCCCCTTCCTTCCTGGCTGCTCTGACCCCTTGTCCTCTGGGCTGGGAACTCGAATGAGTTACTCTAAAATTCCCACAGTGCACCCCATGCCATGAATGTTAATGGTCTTCCTATTAGGGAGATTAGACTTCTTTACTTCTTGCTCATTCCTCATCTTTCTACTTAAGCAGATATGACTCTATTTCCATTTATTTAACACAGATCTTCAATTACCAAGACAAGCAACAAGCACTAGCTTTGGATGAATGTCTTCCATAATTTTATTTTCCTGTCCATCAGTTAGTAATTGGGCAAAGAGATAGATTGAAGTGTAATGCTGCAGGTGTTTCGTGACAGTAGAGAACAGTAAAGATAAGTTATACAGGGAAGCGATCCCTATTTTCTCATCTGGAAAAGACTGAACCTCTCTTCTCTTTGGACTTTAAAAATAAGTGTAAAAATAAGAGCGGAGACCTGGCATGAAAAACTGAAGACCACAGCTTCAGTTTGGCACAGGCATAGTGGTCATAGTGGGACATGGCTACATCTGTGATTGTAGGTGACCATCAGTGGTCCTCTGAAGGGTGGTCCATGATTTGAACTATTTTGTGAATGACGTGGGCACAGAGACAAAGGACATGATTTGCTGCAGCTTTCGAAAAAGCCCATGGAGAAAACTTGGTGTCAGAAGGAGTTAGAGCATCAGCTTGCCACAAAGTGCAAAGGGTCATAAGGAGAGATGAGGCTAGAGCTGAGGGTTGAGTTCAACTCTTGATCTTGAGTTGAACTGCGCTCTGCCTGTTCTCAGGTGTGGGAAATGGGCTGAAAGGAAGCAAAATGTGGCAGACTTTGTGTCTGATGGTATTCTGCATAGCCTCACGCAAACATTGTCTTTTCTCTCCTTATATCCCTGCATGAAACCACACACTTGTGGTTTGCTGTGTAATTAGTTTTGGTGCTGAGGGAAGACAAGAGAACTTCTTGTTAGATGGATTAAAGGGATCTGTGCTCTACACCATTTGAGTGACAAGAACCATGTCAGATCAGTCCGCTGTCAAATGAAAAAAAGTGACAGCACTGTTTGAGCGAGACAAGTTCTCCCACTTACTGCGTGGCAAGAGGCAGGCATAAACTAGCCCCATCAAAGAGCAGCCACAGGTGACTGGGTCAAAACAACTGGAGCAGAACCGATAGAAGTCAGTCCTGAAAGCAAACAGCATGATTCCTCTGGCTTAGTTGAAGTTCTCCTGCTGAGACTTGTGTCTTCTTACCAGGAGAATCAGAAAATGCTTTCAGGTCAAAAAGGGGAAGGGGAGGAGGTTGGCACCAGCTTTAAGTATCTCCTAGGTTGCAGCCACCAGTTTGGAACAGTGTTTACATCCAAAGAAATAACAGTAATTCTTGTAGGCTAAAGGAGGATAGCAAGTATAATATGTTGAGAAAAATAGAGGTCCCTTTGCCTGGGCCACAGTATCAAGGTATCTGAAATCCAGCTTTCAAGTCTTTCAGCCACTGAACCAGAATAAAAGACAGAGGAATGAGTGAGATATTCCCTTCTAGTTTTCAGTTCCAAAGAGTTCTGCTAACAACCAATGTCAGTACTGCAGGTAGCATGGGAGCACTACAGGGAGGCTGACTGTCCACAGGGCTAGGGCTTCTGCTTGGCAGACCCTTGTAAGTCCCTGTGATTGTGGACAGCTCACTGATCTCCTACCCAGATTTCTTAATCCTGTTTCTTGCATTAAGATTATTGTCCAAAATAGCTGGTTCCCAGCTTCACCAACTCTAACAGAATGCCAGCAGTGTCACAATTATTTAAGATCCATATTCTCCAGGTGCTGCAGAAATAAGCTGGTGAGGAATTAATGCTCCAGATTTGGATTCACAGAATTAGTTCCATGCTGGGAAAAAATCTTCCTCCCCTATGGAATTCTACCTCAATTCTGAAACCTGCAAACAAATCAAATCTGTTTTTCATGTCTCTACCCTGTATAAACACATATACAGCTTAATGCAAATTTTACAAAGAATGAAAATCAGTACCTTGAAATTATATGATAAAGAACAGCCTATGAAACAATGGGGTTTGTTTAACAATACCATTCCAAAGGAATGATGAAGGGTCATAGAAGCTCTCACCCACACCACCTGTATTTGCCAGCGCAAGACAGGGCTGAGGCTGGATGTGGGCACACAAGAGCTTCCCTGTTCACCTCATAAAGCATCAAGGCTACACCTTCCTGTGGTTTGAGGAGCATGCCCAGCTCTCTGCAGGGCAACTCTTTGCACTGTCTCCTGATGTACATGTGGAATTACAGGCACAGACTATTATGTCAAATACGCATCTGTAGCTATAAAAGTATCGACAGTGCTTAGGCTGCAGATGTGCTGTGACTACATCTGACTATGTGGACTAGCATCGTCTTGTGGTTACCTTATGTTCTGCAGATCTTTGTGATCTTTACCTGTTGTGAATCATCTTATACCTAGACTGTTAGCTCTTCAGGATAGATAATAATGATGGCAACATCAGTAAAGCAGCAGATGAGATGGGTTTATATATGGTTGAAAGATGTGTGCCAAAGCAATGGTGAAACTGTTGTGAAATGTATAAGGAGTAAGAGGATAAGAAGGGCAAAGAAAGTGATTTAAATGTTCTAAAGAAGAATGAACAGCTGTGTAATACTGATGCAGGAGATGAGCAAATAAATCATTTGGTGATGATCAGAAAAATAATGGCATGAAAATAACCAGCAGGGTCACCACAAAACCAGACATGTGCTGAGGGTGAGGCTCAGCACAGCAGCATCACAGTCATTTGATCAATAGTAAGACTGTTGAAGTTGAGATATAAGCCATGAAATCTACAATCTCTGGTTACAAAGTGACAATTGTCTTTTTTTTTTCTTTTTTTTTTTTTTTTCACCTTATTCTATGACTCTGAAAAGTGGACAAGTTAGTACAAGAACATCAGATGAATTAGAAATCATTAATCAACAATACCTCCAAGCTATTATAATTGTCAAGACAAAAATCAAGAGTAATGATTTTTTGCGATACGTTTTACAAATTGTTTTTAAAATCTTCTTAGAAAAATATCGGCTTTTCTGGACTGTACTTTTTTCTAGCTGAAAAAAATTAGTGTATTAAACCACAGTGATATTTTGAAGGACAGTTATAAAATGCAAAAAAGTGACAGATAATGTAGGAATAAGAGCTTGTCTATAGTGGCTTGGAATTCAGCAGAAACCAGAAGTCAGTAGGACACATTGGAAATGACTTTCACACATAAGTTACAAACCAGAGAAGAAGGGCTTCTGCATTATTTTCCCGTGTTGTGAAGTAGCCTAAAAATCAACAATCATACTTGTATCTGTCTTGCAACTCACAGAAGCCTTTGAAACACTGAAATTCATGATGGACAACTGCCACTAGAATGTCTTCTTGTTTATGAATTCTTAGCGCATTGGGTTGTCTTTAATTTAGGAACATCTTTCAGCTTTTCTGGCCAGGAACTCTTAACTGAAGGCATGCGTGTATCTGGTATTTCCCTGTCGCCTAGGGTATTTGTAATATGATGGATGAACAGTCAATGCTTTGCATCCATCCTACTTCTGTTACCTCTTTTTTATCACCTGAAAGTAGAACTTCTTATTAAAATTTTCCACACCAGGAATTTCTTCATTGCATTTGAGATGAACAAACACCTCAGGAGAAATAGTATCATCATGAAAGGTCAGAGTGGTTCCTCTGTAAAACATCTTTTAAAAAATCTTAAGAACAACATTGGGATAGGTCAGACAAACTTTTCAAAACTCAAATAACTGGGAAATTGTCAGCCCACTTCAATTAAATGATCTTACACTTACATTATCACCTGAAATAACACTTAGTCATTAGTGTTCTGTGAATTTTAAATCCTGCATTTTATACTCTTAAAACATAGCTCTAGGAATGAAAAGAGACAGCTAAAAAGCTGTATCTGGGCACAGTCTTTTGTGAAGACCTCACTGCATGCGTACAGTGGGTTTGGAGATGGAGTGGTGGCCGTCTGCTGCCTGTCCCATCTGGGCCAGTGCTGCCACAGGGCCTGCTGCCATCCCTGGCCCGGGCACTGCCACAGAGCTGCCCAGGGCGTGGGCCGGCAGCCACAGCCCCATGTGCTGGTGGATGTGGAACACGAGTGCACTGAGGAAGCAGACGTAGTGGTGTCTGGCACAGAAGGTGTGTGCACCATGCATGCAGCCGCACCTGCCGGGGAGCAGCCAGGTTCCCCCATGGGAAAGCCCTTCATGGTCAGAACCAGACCGGCTCCTTCTGCGTGTTCCTCTCTGTGACTGTCACGCCTTCATGCCATACTGCAGTCAAGTATCTCACGTCCTTCTCTTGACATTAAAGAAATAGATTTAATTGTCAGTCCTCTTAAACAAGCGTTTAATTCCATTCTGTGGGGACTAAAGACACTCTTAAATAATTGAGCGGCTAAGAGATTGGTTATTTCTGTTTTCATTGCCCATATTGATTTAAGTGTAGTTAATCCTTTCAAATACCCATGTCACACGGGGCCTGATGGCTCTCTTTAGGGCAATATTGTTCCTCTGGCTAGATTATTTGACATCAAGCATTGTAATGTCACAATAAATCCTTCATGTGGGCTGTTCTTTTCAAAGAGAAGTACCAGATGGGGACTTTGCCTCTTACATTACACTCTTGGTTTTACTAGTCAGAAGTTGGGCTTGTGAATAATTTTCATTAAATTTTCTTTTGTGCCTCATAAAAGCTACCTCTGCAGCAGTGACATTAAATAATCAGAAGCCCAATTAAACAGGCATGTAGACATAAAACAAACCAAGGTGTTCCCCTCACTGCAAATTAAATATAGTTGTGTGTAAAATAATCTCATTTGGGATATTACCCAATACAGAGCTTGTGGAATTGATTTTACAGACAGAAGTGGGGGATGGCTGAAGCCAACAACCAACAGACATGTTTTACGAGTCATTGCAACTTTTCATACTTCTAGTTAAGTTCTAAATGTCTGTCTACCTTGAGCTCCATGCAATTAGTTGCACGATACTCTACTTGTTACTTACAAATGGATCCAAATGGACTGAAACTTTCCATGTTGATGCAATCATCTTTGTTTCTTCCTTTACTGTGCTTTTTTCCATAATTCTTCCATTATCTTGCCACAGCGCTTCCCTAAGCTCTTTCTGGGTGGTCGTAACAGATCTAGGATCTGCAGCAAGGCACAGATCAATGTGAGGTTCAGTTCCATCTTTCTAACGTACATTCAATCACTTTTTTTCCACAGTTACTTTTAAGAAATACATATTACTGCCAAATCTTGTCCTTGTTCAGTAAGAGTTTACATATTTGATGCATTTTTAAATGACATTTTAAAGAAGTTTTCTTAAGATTATAATGGAGACAGTCTGTCAAGAATGCAGCGAGCAGCAGCGAAGGGGAGCATTCCAACGGCATTACCAAGGCCCTCTGCAGCCGCACACCCAGCACGCAGGCTTTGCTTCGTTATGCCTAGAGGTGTAAGAATAGCTGTGAACAGCTAATAAGAATCAATGCTATTGGAGACATCTGTTTCAGTTTTCATTTTTCAGTGTTATTAGTGCTTATTGGTACAAGGCTCAGGAATGCAACCAATCCCTTTGAAGTGAAGTATATTGTAAGGCTAGAGGCATTGTGAGCCTTGTTGATGACCCTGTGTGTAACCTTTCAATTAAACATCCGTAATGCACAGAATGAGAAAGGACCTCCTTAAAAGAGACGACTCGTATACTGAAAATCGTATTGCTGACATTTTAGTATTTATTTTGGATTTTATAAATAATCTCCAAACAAATAACACGCTCTTTAATCTTTCAAGTTTAAAAAAAGATAACTGTGACTCTGTTCATATGAATATGACACTGCTCCTTTAGTTATGAATATATAATAAAAATCCTTAACTTTTGTACAGTACAAATAAGCAAAGAAAAGATGTGTTTCCCCTAAACTTAGAAAATAAGACAGAAACCAACCAGAGCTGAAGTCAGCTGTCATTAAGTCCTGTTTCCCTCAAAAAATCAGTCTTCATCACATGTACCTACAACAAAAGCCTGGATCAGGAAGGTAATTTGACTTGTCTGTAAATTGATATGCATAAACTCCACAAATCAGAGTGAGGTTTTCAGAGGGGTATTTTGCTGATTAGAAGGAGGTCAATGCAGTGGGAAACTTGGGAAACTCCTGCACAAGGCAGCACAGTGTGGTCTAGTGGTCCTGCATGGACTGTGCTCTCTGGAGGCACCTTAGTATGAAGACTGGTTTGAGTCAAATGCAGGTTGTCCCAAACGCAATGGTAATGTAATCTGGAGAAAGTTGAGAGAGATGAGCTATGTGGGAACAATCACTATTTTGAAGACAGAGCTAACATACTTTAAATCCATATCTGGGAAAATTTCTAGAGCCTCTCTGACAGTCTGATAAACCAGTTCCTAACACAATGTAGTAACATCTGTGAAGGGTACTTTTACCAAGACAGAGACATGTATCCATCTGTGGAGTGGTTTATGCCAGGTGATAGCTTGTTGCTGCTCACTTGTGGAGGACAGCACAAAGTTTTGCTAGTCCTTTGCACAGTTCTAGTAAGTCTATTTTGGTATTCATCTTACCATGAAATTATGCAAGTCCTCTCTCCTAACTGCCTTGAGAGAAAGCAAGTGATAGCATCTATGCGTCTTTTTCCGAGTGGTATATATGGGCCAGGAAGGAAACTGATGTTCAAATGACAAAATGCAACTCTGGTACCTGCCACATTCTAGTTAAAGAGACCTAGGGCTGACTGAATGTAAAATTGACAAAAAAGAGTAGATGAACAGAGCAGAAACAGCCTTACAGCATGAGAAAAAGTGGCACAGTAGATGAACAGTGGCAGGGGCACCTTCATCACTTTTCTCTGCTTCTCATTAACAGTGGAGAGGATCAGCTTGGGTTTTCAACAACTGGCATGAAGTTTGAACTTTTTCATAGAGTGGTTAATACAATTAATGAATTTTACTTACATGGAACAAGTTACAGATATTAGCAAGAATTAAAATGTAATAAAAATGGGCCAAGAAGGAGATGAGAAAAGTGGCAGAAGTTAGTTGGTCTCAGAGATGTGACGTTACAACCTACACACAAGTGGGAGAGGAATTACTTAGGATTGTAAAAGCAAGAACGATGGAAGGAATGAATAATAGCAAACCTTGTGCTGGCAGTGAGCTCTGCTGGGCTGTGAGAAAGTCTTGTAAGCAAAGGGTGGAGTGCATCACTAAGGACATTTAAATCATCTAGAACAAGGTAGAGTAGAAAATGTCTTCTGAAAAAAAATACATATCTTAATCTTTTGGGATGTTATGCTGGGACATAGCTTGGCCTCAGCTGTAAAAAGGACAAAAAGAGTGACTTCAGGGCTGTCGAGCATACCCAGGCAAGAGTTCTGGCAAAGACTGCTCCTGAAACTTCCTATGAGACTGTGAAGGTCTCATGTGGTGAAGCGGCAAATGTATGTGTGTAGAAAAGCCTCATCAGGGTGTAAAGTTTTTTGGCTGTCTAAATAGGGCCTTCAGTGAGAAATGTACAGAATAATGTACATGATTTGAGTGGGGGCTAAGGATTGGAACCAACTGGAAGCCTGAAGGCTGGCAGCCTTGGGTCTCCCACCTCTGGGTGTTGTAGCTCATTTTAGTTTTCTGCAATGTTTATCCACTACACAGAAAGCATTTCAATTATGCTGTAGAAACACAGATTTGTTTAAAAGTTTTCCCTATTGAATGCATGCTTGCAGGAAACCTTGAGGAGTAATGATAGCAACAAATCAAGTAAAGCTACTGTCCTGGTTTGGCTGGGATGGAATCCCAGGGCAGCCACGGTCTGCAGGCCGTTAGCAGCATCCATCAGCCAGGGCAGCTGCCCCGAGTTTGCTACAGGTATATCCCAGACCAGAAACATCACCCTCAGTATAAAGGGGGAAGTTTGCTGGGGCTGGGGGCTGATTCTGATCCTGCTCCTCCTTTTCCTTCTTCTTCTCATTGCTGGAGGGGCTTGCTCACCATTCTGCTCCTGAGGGCTGCTCTGCTGTTTGTTGTGACTGCTCTACATTTGCTGGGCTGAGTATAACTTTGAATACCTTCTGTTAGTAGTATTATTGGTTTTGCTGTTTCATTAAATCTGTTTTCATTTTTTTCTGTGGGGCTTCTCTCGTTTTCCTGCTGTTCCTTTTTGGTCCGCGTTTGGGGAGCATCGTGGGCTGATAGAGCAACTGCTGTAGTTTAGCCCTAGGTATGGGTTAAACAAAGACAGTTATGAAGGGAATTTTTCTTCACATGGGAAGAGCCATCTATGATTTATTTTTTTTTAATTTTAATCTTCTAGACACTTTTGAACTGCGGTTTCTTGGTACAGAGAACAAGGATGTGTTTTAAGCCAGGAATGCTTTTTCCCTGATAATCCATATAAAAATGCACTTATATTTTCTTTACTTGATGACTAGTTCCAAATAAACATGGTGGCACATTGGGTAGAAATGGGAAACAAAACTAGCCCACCATGAAAGTGGAAATAAGAAATCTGCACATTCCTATGCCTGGGGCTTCTTTACACCTCAGTATCCTTAATTATGTTCCAGAGTATTTTGACGTTCCTTCTATTTGCATTTAGATCTTTCATCAGGAAGTTAATGTTCTCAGAGCAAGTAAGATCTCAAACCCCATAAATCCTAATGTTTAATATGTTAACGATATAAAGATAAGTATTTAATTTTACTTTATGCATGACAGAGAAGCCAATGACAAATAGCACTGAGTAATATTTATGAGTTCCATGCCTGGAGGAATAATAAGCCCTTTAAATTATTGTGAATTCTGACAAGGCACATACATTGAAGACTATATAAAACTTTACACTTTATGCATGTAACTACAACACTGTTCTTCTTGCCACAGTTCAGTTCCTGATACTCCAAGCTGATGTGGTCACAAAGTAGTATCTTCCCAAGCTGAAACAATTGGTGGGAATGTCTCTGACTATCCTGCAAAGTATTGCTCTGGCCTGCCGATTCCAGCATTGTTCTGAAATATGCCATGAGAAGGGCAATATGAAAATTGGTCAGACTGTTATAAGGTTACTGTATGCCCATCATGGCTAGAAACAAAATGGGGTGGTTCTTTCCTGCTTTTCTTTCATTATTTGTATATTAACATTACATGATCTGCATCCCCACCACCCCCTTATTAACAGCTGTTAATGAAAGGATAAGAGCTTTGTGCAAAATGACACAGTTGCCTATTGCTATCGTTAACACTATCTATACACTGCCAGCCTTAAAAGATATTTTCCAATGTACTGGAGCAGAGAATTGGCTACTTTAACTCAAATAGTCTTTCTTTGAAATACATGTGTAGAGCGGAGGCAGTGGTTGCACATAAATGGGCACAACAGTGTGACCGGGTTTCATGACATTTAACCAAGCATGATGAAATGGAGTGGGGCAGAAGGTGGGACTTTTCCTTTCTAGAGTCATGTTTAGACTGGTAAAGCGGTAGTTCCCCCATCTCTAAATACCATGTCTTGCTGCCCATCCCTGGTACCACTGCACCACATCAGCATGGAGCCTGTGCAGCCCATGGGCTCTGCGCAGAAGGATGTACCAGACACATGCCTGAGGATTTTCACTTCTGCTTGCAGAAGTTGTGCTGGCAGGAAATGTAGTAACAGAACCAGAGTCCCAGTCCTGCTTGGAAGGACTCTCTCCTCTCCTCCTTCATAGTAAAATCAAACTGTTTAAGAGGGGGGGGAAAAACAAACAAAAACCCCCACTCAAAAAAAACCCTTAAAAATCCCTGCAACACTTCCCCAAAGCAAGCATCCTTTTTTTTCTCTTAATGGCAATTTACACCACCTATACCTTGGATGGGATTTCTTCCAACAGAAGCTGAGTGGTTTTTTAACTCAGTTAATCAGGCGTGGCAGGAAACTGTTACCAGTTATGCACAATGCATCTAGTTTCTTCCCTTCTCTGTTCCAAATGTGCTTGAATTTATTAAGGTACAGAAAACTTTGAGAAATGTGGTGTTGTGGGCTTGCCAAAATAAACCACAAGCGATGATGAAGCAATAATGTATTTAACAAAGTGTCATGGAAAAGACAAGCTGCAAAATCTATTTGCTGGGCTGCTATCTACACTTTACTGTCTGCAGCTGCACAGAACAGGATCCTGTGTATTTGCTGAGTGCTCTATATGTGTAGGACTGCTGGGCGAATTTACCCAAGTTCAAGTGCTTCACCCAGACTATGATCTTGGTTATAGTTCTTTAAATTCTGATACTAACTGTTGAGAAAAAGATGTTGGATAGAGGAATCTACCCATTTAAAATGTGATTTCACTTACACCAGGCCTTAAGGCTGTAAGTTGCACTTGCAATAGAATCCTAGGTTATGTAATTTAATTCTCCTTTTGATTTCCTATATGACTTTTGTGGCAATATGGAACTTCATTGAGGGGCAACCTCATCACTCTCTGCAGCTTCCTGAGCAGGGGACGTGGAGAGGGAGGTGCTGAGCTCTTGTCCCTGGAATCCAGGGATGGGACACCTGGGAATGGTTCAAAGCTGTGTCAGGGGAGGTTCAGACTAGATATTAGGAAGCTTTTCTTTACTGAGAGGGTGGTCAAACCCTGGAACAGGCTTACTAGAATGGTGTTCAATGTCTCAAGCCTGTCAGGGTTTAAGGGGCATTTGGACAATGCCCTTAATGTGCTTTAACTCGGTCAGCCCTGAAGTGGTCAGGCAGTTAGAGTAGATGATCATTGTAGGTCCCTTCCAACTGAAACATTCCATTCTCTCCTAAGAAGAGGCTCTTCACTCTGCCCACACTGCACTGGACTATGTTGATATGTGTAAAATTGTGCTAAGGGGACACAGGGACAAGTGTCAGATTTCACAACTACCTGTGAGGGCTGCAGGTGATGCCAGGGCTTTTGTGGGGGCTGTGGCCTCCAGACAATCACAATGTTGTTGGTGATGTCTAGAAAGCAAGGACCATGCTTAATCAGTGAAAGGCAACTATGCTCACTATTTGGCTCCTGGGGGAAGTCCTTCATCTCAGCAACTGTCATGACATCCACATGTGTGAGTGCCCTACTGCTAGTGCTGGCAATGCCCTGCCACTGCTGGAACCCAGGAATCAAGCTTCTAGAGGGAAGTGGTGATATCCACATCATAGTGGCACAGGTCCTCATAGTGCTGATGCACAAAGGAGCAGCAAGATGTGATTCACTACTCTCTTTGGATATCACTGTGAGATGCATAGTGTAGCAGGGAGTTGAGGGGCTGGGCTGAGGAAAGCAGAAGGGACGTTTTCAAAACAGAATGTTTAATGTTGTCATGTGTGCTGGCTGCTCAGCTGACACAGCAGCAAACCCAGCCTCTCCTTTCTGCTTGTTGGTTTGTTTCTACACTTGGCATTGTCCCTTTCAAGACTGGTTTTCTAAAAATCAGGTAAAAATACAAGTATCTAATTCTATTAAGGTATTTTGAATTCTTTTTTTTTTTTTTAATTGAGCAGTGGAGACTGGCTGTCTCTTGACAGCTCTTGCTATGTTTTGCATTTTGGGTGAGACATGTACATAAAGGGTCTTGAACAAATAGTAACATTCTGTTGCTTTCAGTGCCCATCTGTAACTCATTTTCAGCTCATTCTAAGGCTTGAACTAATGAGTGTGCTGAGGACACTCAGAGCAAAAATAAAACAAAATTCAGAAAGCTGGTGAAACGCTGTTTTTCTTGGCAATAGGAAGGAGCATAGATTGCTATGGGGAGGTGCCTTGTGAGAGCACCATCCTCCCATCCTCCACCTACCTCAGCTCAGTGCTGGAGGAGCAAGCTGCCACTGGTGACACGTGTCACGCGGGGACGTGCTGGCCCTGGGCTATCTTACGCACTCTGTTCAGATGATAACTGAAATATTTCCTACTGCATTATTTCAAATAATGTATAACTAATACAGACAGTAACATGGATTTCTTAAACTTAGTAATTCTACCAGGTGAATGAGCCTTAACTTAGACGGGAATTTGTACTATAGAAACAATGGCAAACATGGTATGTAATAATCCAATTAAAAATAACAGCTCCTGTGTGAGGGCAGCCAATAACCTTATTGTTGCCACTAAAAAGTGCAAGAGCAGTACAAACATCAGGGTATTATTTTATTTTTTTTTAGTATCAGGGCTGTATTTTTCCTTTTTCATGATGAGTTTTGCTTCAGCATAGGGTTTTCAAACTGAGATACTAAATAGATTAGGAATCAAAGAGCTATTGAAAAATGAAAAATTTTCATTAAAAAGTTCAAGGCAGAATTGTGGAGGAAATGGATGATGGCACAATATTTTCAAGGATAAGCAATGGTGATTGTACTTCTCAGCAGCGATTCAATCAAACTGATAATGATCAGACACGTGTCTGATAAGATGCAGATCACTGGGGGCTCTTACAATGAGTTGGAGCCACTCAGATTCCCTGCCATGTGCAGTGCCAGCCTGTATCACTGGAACATCTCCTGCCCCTTGGAACAGCTGTGGGTGGAAGCTGCTGGGCTGTGCTGGTCAAGGTCAAGCACCTCAGAAAATGCTAACTACTATGTTGTTGTCTGAGGCCGAGCATGGGGACTCACCAGTGTGTGGTGGTAGACGAAGGGTTGATACCAAGGCAATAAATCCACACTTGGGGCTGTTGTCTACTGCTATGGAGGGTCAGGTACAGGCCACAGGTCAGACAGTTTTTTACTATCATCCATTTAATTTAAGAATAATGAATAACAAAACACAAACACATTTGGTTTCTTGGAAGTATTGCAAAAAAACTTTTTTAAAGCACATTCCAAAGCTTTGGTTAGTAAGGATGTGTGATGCTCTTGGATTTTGTCGCTGGTTTGACAGGGTACAATGAGGGTGCTGTCCCTCTCTGACCTCTGTTAGAATAACTGAGCTACCTGATTGTGGAGGAGAGCTTTTCTAAGTCTTGAGAGCAGGGGCAGGTTGGTAACAAAGCAAGGTTTAAATCTCACAAGGCTGTATTTCTCTGTTCTCCAAACTAATGAAAGTATTTCTTTGCAAGGAGAATTTTCCTGTACTCCTGAAGAAGTGTTGCAAGACAGCATTTAAAACATTGCATCGGTGCCTTCTAGCATTAAACCTAATTAAGTTTTTTTCATGTTTTGGAGGACTGTACATGCCTGATTTCAGGATGATGGCAAAGTGCCGGCACTGCCAGGAGATCTGTGTCAATGTGTGAGGTACCTCTGCTGTAAAATGTAAATGACAGTCAGAAATTGGTATCTGGTGCTTATAATATAGACCCAAGAAGCTAAGATTGACATTTGCTGGCAGCAGGTTTATTGTGGTTAAATATCTTTTTTCTTTAGCCAAGGAAAAATACTCACACAAAAATTACTTGATCCACAGCAGAAGAATAGGATTAGCGTCAGGAAGGGGTGTCTGGTGGCAGGCCTCCATGGTATGAGCCTCTGTCCCTGAATGCGATTCATTCTTCCCCAGCTGAGCCGGTGGGAAGTTCTTGTTCTTACAGGAAAGTGCACAGACCACTGCAGTGGTGTTGTTTTTGCTCTCATGTTCTGCCCTTTTGCAGGGGTCAAGAGTTCTTCCATTAAACTCACTCCAGGCTATAGGTCCAAGCATAAGTAGCCTATGTTGCCTGTCCTCTCAGAAGGGATTTTATAGATGGGGTGCTGGAGCCCTCATGAAACGCTTGTCAACTCAGCACTGTTTGCTTATTCCAGGTTCACTGGAAGGAGACCTTGCTTCACTCTTCAGCCTGTCGTGGCAATTTTTTTCACACATTTTCTCTATCTTTTTTTCCATCGCCATCTCTCAGTAAGATCTCTCCACCACTGCCAACCAGCTCTTCCAGGCTGTGCAGTCTGGCACAGAAAGAGACAAAGCCAGACTGAGTCATTTACAAAAACAAGGCACCGCCCATTATTTTAGCATGCTGGAGTGGACTACTGCTGGGAGATCTTGAGTGCCAAACAATAAATGAATCCTCTCCGGTTAATCGTCACCCCTGCCAATGAGACGGAGGTTGGTCACTCTTGCAATAAAGGACAAAAGTCTTTTCTTCTGCTCTTTGTTGCCTGTAACAAAGCTGGTTAGATGCAGCTGGGATCAGGCCCACAGCTGATCCTCCTCTCCCCCGCCCCTGGGCCATTCCTTTCAGCTCAGCTGGGGTAGTCTGGACAATAGGGAAGCTGTGTTTGCTGCGTCTCAGGATGTTAGGTCTATAGTTTGGACAGCCGAGAATATGCGTGTATTCTCCCCATTGATGTTCAGGGGCTCGATACCTCTTTGTTTGGTTTGCTTTATTGAAAGGTAAAGCGGAAGAAGGGATAATGCCTCTGCTTAGAAATATAGATGCATGGTAACATAAAAGGGACGAGAAAGGAACATTTCAGCCATATGACCTGAATCTACATGCTTTGCAGGTGGGTGTGGTGTGGGAGGGGAGCTGTTGTACCAGCTGTGCTGCCCCACTGCAGTATTTCCTCACGCAGGATCCTTTCCATAAAGCAAAGCACTGGTCCATGTTCAGATAGCAGGCTGCCCTGCTGTAAGATGTCAAGATAACCTTCCAGTTCCTCCTGGCCTCTGGTAGGTAGCTCTCCATGCAAGAGTGAACAGGCAGGTCTGACTCAGCTGCAAACAGACAAGCCACCAGAAAATGATGATCAGAAAATAGTGCTCTCCATTTTCCGGTGTTGGAACTTGGCTTCTTCAGAGCGTTTGATGTAGGTGCATTAAAAGTACAGGATAATTTTTTCCACTCTCTGTTTCTGTATTTTTGTGGTTACCTTTCTCCCAGCTTGGGAGCCAGCAGGCAGATCCTAGCACGTCAATTTTCTACCCACTTATGCCTCAGCAAGACATAGAGCTAGCTGTGTGAGCTGTGTCTGTCTCATTAAGACCTAACCCTGTTACTTGCTTCCACACATTTTGTCCTGCTGGGCCTTATAGGAAATCACCGCACAGTGCCTTCATTTCCATCGAGCATACTGCTACCAAGAGCATCCCAGCATCTAGCTACCTTTCCCACAGTTTATCATATGCGGTGACTAAACTTCATGTACTCTGCATATCAGTCCAAGAAGCTGTCTGTGTTCACATCTGCACTGAACACCTAAGGGACAATGCCCAGGGCTGTGGTTTAAATAAAAATATGCCCTTTTCCAGATCATACACAAAGAACTAGAGAAAGGTCAAAACTGCAGTGGTCTCCTACTCCTTCTCCCTGCTACTGAATAACTGTTCTCATGTCTTCAGTGAAAAGAGTAGCAGATGCTGATAAACATCTTAAAAGAGATAATTTAAGTTGTATTTATCTATGCACACAAATAAAACTTGAGACAATACAGGCAACATCACATTCTCTGGCATCTGATGTTAAAGGTATGAATGACTCTCAGTCCTTTTACTATTTTGGAATAATGTATTTCCTGATTTTCCAGGTGTCAGTGGATTATTGATAGTTGTGTTCTATCTGCATATCAGTGCTTGTACTCCCTCTGCAAAAGATGCTCACCTAGAAGCCTGCAGAAATGGAATACATATTCAGGACTCAAAACAATTCTTGCCTGATGTATTCAAACACAGCAGCAGAATTTCATCACCTACGTCACCACCAAATTCTTTTCAGATCTTATCTTTTCCAGTCATAAGCTAAAAAAGATGCATGATACAATATCCTACCAATGCTGCAGGGGATGTGACTCCATAGGTAATTTGTGAGATAGATGTTGGGAGTGTCCCTAACTAAAATTGTTTGAGGATAAAATTACTGAGCACGGTGCTGAAATGGTGGATCACCCACTGGCCTGGTCTAGGATTTCCAGGGGGCTTCTAGGATCAAGGTGCCAAAATACTGCTGAATATCAATTCAATTCCTAATCAATTAGTGTTTCTAATTTAGTTCCCTGAAAGTCAGCTAGTTCTTCCCATGACAATTCTTTCAGCTTTTTGGATGGTAGTTACATTAAATATTCTATAGACTTTTACTAACAGACAACATTGCTATAGCAACCAAAGTATGAAACACTAGTAGCTGGTCTGACTGGAGAGACTGAAAAATTCAGTGGCAAACCTGATGTACAGAAGGTAACTAGATCCAGAGGAAAGTTTTGTGCCTCTGTGTCTAACCAGCTCACACTGTGCAGATGCTCAGTAGAGAGCAGGAAAAGGAACATGTCAGGCTGTGGTCCTTTTTTTTTCTTTTATGGTTCTGCTCTGAGGATTCTGAGAGTGGCAAGAGGGGAGGGGAGGTTTGGAAATGGGTTGTGTAGCTGTTATCTCAGTTTTCACTGCTCTCTGTCTGAATAACGTTAGTTCTCCCCTAGACTTGCACTGAATTCACAAATAACTAGGACTGAAAACTGACTGAAAACCATTCTACGTTTCACCAGAATCCAGGGAAGAATTAATCCATAGAAGTATTAGAAGAAAGGAAAATATTTTCTGTATGGGAGAACCACAATGTGATTCTTTTTAACAAAGAGACAAGAAATATCATTTTCCTGACAGAGAATCACCAACATAGATTGTGGGCTTGGGACCTGTTCAATTATAGCTGCTGGTTCCTAGAGCAAGACAAGATCTCTGGTACAAGTTTACTTCCTGAGTGTAGGTATGCTGAGAGAGCACCCAAGTCCGAACTCTTTTCTTCATGATACTGAGAAGAGGCAAGAGTTATTGTCTGAAATTACCTGCATAAAGCATTGGCCTGAATTTGAGTTTTCTGGCATCAGTAAGGATGACAGAGCTGTTAGGCCAAGAACTGCAGCCTGGAAGTGACCAGAAGAGCAGTTCTGTAATACCCCCTTCTCGCAGGAGATGCACCAAATGAAAGCTAAAGGACAGTGTGAGAGGGAAGGTGAAAGAGCCACTGAAGAAAGGCAAAGGATGTTTGCAGGCTGAAAAATGTGATACCAGAAGAATATGAAAGTAAGCTGGTTCAGTCCAACAGTCATGTCTCTAGTATCAGCTTGGCTCTCCAAATTTTGTTTTCCATGTTGAACAAAACCTTCCCTACAAATTCACCCGTTGTTGCCCCTCCTGCTTCAGTAAGTGGGTCTTGACTGCAAGGACCATGCTTACTAGAGAAAGATCCTTCTTGCTGCCATAATACTCTTTCTTATTTCTGCATCAGTAAAGGAAGGACTTGCCCTGGATTCTTCCAAGCTAATTACCTGAAGAATGAACTCACACAAAAGCCAAGCCTGTGGGAACAGGAATGTGCCAATGACTTTTACTTTGCAGGGCCAAAGTGCTGGAGAGAGCTGGCTGCCCTGTGGAACAGTCTTGTCCTCCATCAGCACCTGTAGAATTAGCCACAGGGTCATTGGAGGCATTTTGCATAACTGGAGGGAAAGATTTTCCATTTGCTGGCCACAGTGTTTGTACAAGAAAGACCTGTATATCTGATTGAGAAGAAAAGAATCTTTGTACCCCATATATTTAAGATTTTGTTCAAGAACAGCTAATCCTTGTGAAAATTTTGCTCTGAAATGCTGCCAGGAGCAGTGACTGTGTTGTTATCTGACAGGTGAATGCCAGTCTGTGTGCAACAGCTTTTTGCCATATAGGGTATAACATGGGCACCTGACAAAAACAGTGGGAAGCTTTTCTTCCAGAGGGATACAGCAGGTTCAGTTGTTAATGCTGCAGTCCCCTGAGTGCGGCTTTTCCTCCACCTCAGCCGTTTCTTGTATATGCTGCATAACTGTGGAAATGCTGGTTTTGTGATGCCCTACAGGTGGAGCACATGGGGCACGTTTTCCAAGAATCCCTCTCCTGGAAAACCATATGAACAGATGCATATGCTGTGCATTTATTTTATCTCTTATTTTTTATTTTATCTCTTATTATTTACTTTATCATCTTTTCATAGATTGCAGTGTGTATCCTAGGTTCATTATCAACTGTATTCTGCGTGATTCAAAGACAGGGTCTTCTCAGCCTGCTACTGTCAGACAGGATGTGCTGGAAGACTCTGCACACCTCCGTGACAATGCTCATCACTTAACATAACCTTGTGCTTTCCTTCATGTTTAGTTTTTCATGCTCTTAGCAGCCGTAACAAGTCTGAAAGGTAAATTATGTGAAGATTCAAGTATAGAGGGGAACATCTTTTGATTCTTCTCCAAAATTGAAAAAGAAATGCCACAAACACCTTTTGATTTTCACATATATAAGACATTGTACATGTCACAGCCATTCCAGGCTCAGAAAGATAAAACATGCTGTTTTCTTTTTAAACTGGTGCTTCCATTCTTTCCCCCTAGCCACTCATGCAGTCCTTACATATAAGCTTATTTTCAAGAAAATAGTATTTTTAATTCAGTAAACATTTCCCTGCCATCTCTACCTGATTGGAATGGCCATCTATGCTCTTTGGCAGCCTTTCTGAAAATCTAGCTATTCCCTGAATCGTAGTGCCTCTAAATGCCTTCTCCGACCGGAGCCCATCACTGTGGGCAGACACAACTTTTCTGAAAGTTAGCTGCAGGACTTAATTCCTTACAGAGTCTTAAGGAGAATGTACTAAAGATATTTTTCTGTAATTCTTTCCATACCTGATATACAATGACACTCTAAATACTTGCATTGTTGTTCTCAGATTGTTGTACAGTGTATTAGATGGGTTGTTCCTAGTTCCCTGTTTTAGGGCCAGCTTTAGGGTGCTGTCTTGTTTGCTGCAGGATCTGTGACCCTGCTCTGCTCCTCTCCTGGTCCTGAGCTGGTTTTAGCTCCTGGGAGGTGGTCACAGGGAGGGCGGCCCCACCCTACGCTCAGGTCCCTGCACCTGCTGATATCACTGTCTAAACCACCCAGAATGGTGTGCCTGGTGCCAGGGAAAGCCCCGGTACAAATGCCACTGTGGCATCCCATTAAAGACCATCACTGTGGTGTGGCCTGAAGAGACAAATGGTTATGGAAAAGCTGTCTCTCACTAGTTCTTGGGAAGCTGTATATTAACTCCAGCCTCCCTCCTGCCCCAGATAAGGATCTAGGTCAGACTTTTCTTTGACAAAATAAGAGATGGATATCTTTTATTTTGGAGGAAATAAAGTATAGGAATCCTCAGGTTGTCAGAGTGAAGCAAGGAGACTGCTTTTCATATGGAAGCAAGGCAGAAAAGAGGCAGGAAAATCAGGACAGGTATCTGCAATACACCGTAGTTTTGCAAGAGCAGTTTTTGGGGGAAATTGGTCTTATTCAGATAGTATTAATTTTATTTCAGAAATAATAAAATAATGTTTACATAGAAATGACATGTTCAATAAACTTTTAATTTAATTTTCCATTATATTAAAATATTAATGCTGTCATTGTCTTGATTCAAATCTAACCATTTAAGACTTTTCCCCCAATCTTTGGAAAGTTAGCTTTTCATTTCAGTCTGTCAAAATTTTCGCTAGAATAAAAATTTCATTTTCCTCAAGTGCTACAAGATAAAGTTTGGCAAAGCAAAATAATGATGATTGATAAAATATTATTCTATTGTTTTGAATAAATAAATTATTATTACTATTATTTTTAATCTACTTAATCTCTGGGCTTCCCGCCCCCCCCCCGCCCCCCCCCTCCGTATTTCGTCCTTGTGTTTCTCATCGCTATAAT
>WUAM01000299.1:6383514-6393986 GCA_024336885.1 Actenoides hombroni
GTGGTGTAATTGTTGTTTTCTGTACAGAAACACAAATGTTCCAGATTTGCAGGCAACAGCTCCAGCTCTCCAAAACTGCTGTCTGACAGCTAACTGGGGCACCGCTTCATTAGCTGTACTAGCAGGAGCAGCACAGTCTTCCATACGTCTTCGTGCGTTTTGGAGCGGGTAAGTAGAATAATGTAGGGAAAAGTAGTATCTGGTAAAAGCAAGGACTGGTGAACCTGGATGAGCTTGTCACAGGACATAACAGTTCTGAACTGTGAAGTCCTGGCTGTCTGGAGATGGGTTTTGGTGTCCTCGTTCTTCAGTGTGTTCCTTCAAACATCTGAATACTGCTGCATGCTTTGAGCAGATTGAGAAAAGAAAAAGGTACCACATTCTTTAATGGAAGCTGAAAACTGCTGGAAGCAGTAATAGGTTTTGTGTGCAAGTTTGAATAATAGTTTGAACATGTGAATTAAGGTCCAGAAATTTACTGTGATGGCCCCAGGGGCATGTCTTTGCAGTAGCTGTATGTAGAGATAAGCAAAGTACCAGGAGAATTAATTCGTGTTTTTTTTCTAAGTACGGTAATTTGGGCTAATCAGGGCAGGCTCAGCACCACCCTGCTACAGAGCAGAAAGCTGTGCAGAAATTCAAAGGAGCTAAGCTGTCAACTTCAGTGCGTTCCTCATCCAAAAGACCTCACTCACAATCACCCATAGAAAAAAGCTACTTGCACAGGCAGGCCATCCTGAAAGCATCCAGATCCACAAAAAATATTTCAGTCCTGAAGAAGGTGAGATGCTTAGAGCTTCCTGCCCAAAATCCCTAGTGATGCTTGCAGGGTACGCAAGTGGCTGTCAAGCCCCACAGAAGAACTGCTGCCCAGTAGACAACCAAGAGCCTTTTGAACTCTGGGCTGTCTTGTCTCAATGGAGGCAGTGAAAAACTGAGTTCATTTCTCATCTGTTCTGCCCAGAACATAAGCCCAGTAGTGCTTGGCCACACTTGCAGCAGTACCTGGAAGATGAAAGGCAAAGATCTGCCCTTGGTTACAACGCCTTCCTCCAACCCAGCCCAGCACAGACATCAGTAATGTCCCCAGGGCTCCCTGAATCATCGCTGCACCACCAGTACCTGACACTTTGCTTTGCAAAGCATTTGCCGTTTAATGCCTGTCTCTGCTCCAGTTCCCACTTTGCTGAAATGATGAAACCCTGCACAACATCAGCCTGACACGGCTCCTTTCTCCTGAAGAGGATTCATTTGCTGTATTGACAAAGTCACCAGGTATGTGGATGGGGAAGGTTTAGGGCTGTGCTCACATGCTCCGAAAGCAGTTTAGAAACCTGAAAACATGGCACAATCTGATGTAAACAAACAAGTTCTGCATATTCTCCTTTCCCAGGTATTCAGAAGTCTTAAAAGAATTGGGCGTGTAATTGAAAGTAGCCAAAGGCAGCTTTATCCTGTGCTACCAGCACTTACGCAGCAGATCACCCAAAGTTTCACTTGGCAGGTTGACAGGGTTATGCATTTTCATATGGGTGAACAGTTCTCTAACAAAGCATTGCATCCTGAATACAAAAAACCACATCATCTTGCTCCACTGATTCTTATTTCAACAGGCTGGAAAAGAAATTCTCATTCTTTCTTTGCCCCAGTCTTACCATCAAGCCCCTTGCCTGATATCACAGCTTTCCTGCACCAGAAGTCTGTTTTCTTTTGCCTCTTGAGTCTCACTGACATTTTCCTTGAGAGGTGATAGGAGTGATCTTTCCTGTGTAAAGTCACTTGTACTCTTTCCTGTGTTCTTGGTAAGCGCTTTCAAAGACGTCGTTCTTGATGTCACAGGATCCCACTGTTGTGAAGGGATCTGGAATCAGCAGCATTTTGGAGTTTGGAAGGCAATTTTTGTCAGAAAATTTGGCATTTGAAGGGGATGCAATGGTTCTGAGAAACAAGGAGCACTTCCCTGTAAACCTAGGCACTCTCAGAGCTACCGCTCCAGGGAACGGTGCTGGCGCTGGTGCCAGAATACCAGGTCGGCTTCCTTGCATGCTAAGACCTGTGTTTTTTTCTCTTATGGGCCAGAAAAGAAAGTCATTCCATGAAACAAAAACTCAGTAGGCAACACAATACTGAACAAAACAATGATGAAGGGGGTAAGATGAGCCTTTTATAGTTCTATATTGAGGAAACAGAGAAACTTGTCCTTTCTCTTTTGGAAATTCAATAGCTCTCTTAAAAATATCAAGTTTCTCATCTTTTGAGAAAAATTCTCACTTCTGATGACTTTGATCCAGGCTAAAAATAGTTTGTTTGTTTGTTTGTTGGTTTTTTACTGAAATACGATAAGATAAACAGGAAAACCCATACCATGGGCAGATATTATACAATATTAAAACCTGACACTTTTATCCGCCAGTATCACCATTTTAGTTCATGCATCTGCTATTTCCTTCCTACTCTGCATAACTTAGAAATACACAGAAGTAGAAGAGTGGGTGAATGTCCTGAGAGCTCCATTCTAGAGAATCTATGTGAGGTGCTGAGCTCAGACAGAAAAAGTAATTCTGACTAAATTCGTAATGAGCAATCATTTATAAAAAAGAATAAAAAAGAAAGAAAAAATAAAAAGGCTCTTCACACAGTTGATTTTTGTTATTTAGGAGAAAAAAAGTGCTTTTCTTAATCGTCACACTTGTGAGAGACAGAAAAGTCTACCTATAATAAAATCATATTGTTTACCCAAATCACAAATGAGTGCATTTCTGGTTCCTTCTGCGGCAAGCTTTGACGTCGAGTGGCATTCCCAGCATTGAGACAAATTTATTTATTCATTAATTTAATATATTCAATAAACCAACCAGCACACAGACTTATTCTTTACAAGTAATTAGAATGTATTACAAGCATACAAATGTGCCTAAGATTGAGAACTTGGGTTATAATCTAATGAAAATATTGTCGCTGAATTAATTTCCTATGTGGTGCCAGAGACATGGAATAAAAACTATATTGAAAGTCTTCAGAGACCTACTGTCAACAGCCTAGCACTGCCTCTATTTTGAGCTGGAGAAGATTAGATTTCAAAAGCCAGTTCTTTTTCATGCATGTTGTAGTTGTCTTACAGGAATCTTCCATGCTTGAAAGGCCTCACAGAATTTTCAGAAATTAAGAAAATGAAGAAATGGGCAATTTCTGCTAGAAACATCATTAGAATGCATTGGTCTCACAGCAATGCCGTTTAAATGCAGATTTACCAGGAACTTGTGGTAGTTGCTCTTCTCTGAGTTGCAGTTTTATGAGCTGCAGATTGCATCAGTGCAGCAATTGGAAAAGACAGCATGTCTGGCTGCAGACATGGGCTCGCTCGGCACAGCAGCAGCAGCTGAGCGCCAGCAGCGTATGGGACGGCCCTGCTGCCTCAGTCCTTTGAAGAATGATCAGATTTCATACTTGCCTAGCATTTTAATTTTCTAAGCATTTCACAAACCAGTGATGTATCAGTGAGAAAAGGAGTATTTTTAAGAATCGGGCATGTAATCGCAACAAATGAACACATACAAAAATGCTTGGAGTGAACTGGGACACAGACACAGGCTGTTTCCTGGTGTTCTCAGGAGAATAGCTGCAAACTGGTGGGAGAAGCATTCATGAAGAACAACTGTTGATACTCGTTCTTTCGCTTGCCATTGGAAGTTAGACAGGCAGCTGAACTACAACTGGGGTATCAGTTCCAGCTTTCTGTTTCAATCAGAAGGTAGAGAGGGTAAGAAACCAAGCAGAATTGGCCCTGTTTGGGTCCACAGTTTCAGATGCAGGCTGTATCACTGTGTGAAGCCACATCTCTGGTGCATCCTTGGAGCTCCCAGCCTATTAGCAACCTGCCTTCAAGCACACTTTTACATTTCCTTCTACCTAGTGTAAAGATCTCAGGGCTTCTTCCTCTTTATAGTAAGGAAAAAAAGAGATTAAGTTATCCAGGTTTTTCTGGGTAATTGGTTTTTTAGTCACATATATTTTGCCTGCTTCAGTAAGCAGCAGGTTTCCATTGCTGTGTCCTGCATGAAAGACTATCGCCACTGGGAGTATAATTACCTGGTTCCTCCTCTCAGAACCGTGACAGTCCTAAAGCAAAAGGTTTTTGCACAGTGCTAAGGTGTAAAGAAAGATCAAGGGAAAGCAAGTGGTTCACTGGGAGTGCTTCTGTTCTCTGCTTATCAGCAGCTCCTTATTGACCTTAATCTGACAACACAGGTGTGAGGGAATGTCCCAGCTGGGACAGATCACTGGTAATCTGATCAGGAGGAATTTACTGTGTTCTGCTGGACACCAGTTTACTTGTTACCAGTTGAACAAAGGAACAAATTAAGCAAGCCTGATTAAGACGTGTTGGTAACAAGGGAGGTGTGGTGGGGAGAGCTGCATGTCTTGTCTGTCTGTGGGTGTGCAGCTAATAACCATTACACAACACCCACAGACATGCTCCCTCAGGGGAGAGGGCATGGTAATTACAGAATGGGTGTTTGGAAGGAAAAGGCATTTCATATTCCATGTTCTACATTTTAATAATACAGACTGCTGCATTGTGAAACACCTTCCTTAGAAAAGCATTAAATGCTGCAAACTGTGTCCTTGCTGAGCCAGTGCAGCAGTGTGCGCTTCCACACTGTACCTGGGGACAGGTCTCCATCCCACCTGGTGAGCAGGGCTTGTCTTCAGAGCTGGGCTAGGGAAGCTCATGGCTAAAAGGGTTGGTACCTGACTGGAGCCGGGGTAACAACTCAGAGGGATGTTCTTCCCAAGGCCCTCCTCAAAACACCTCATAGAGAGGTGGACGTCAGTGCACTGTCAATTCTGTTCCTCTGCAGGCCCTGTCTCCATCACCCTTCTTGTCCTCATCCCAGCTCCCACAGGAGCCCCCCAGGCCCCACCACCCGAGGGGAGGAAGAATCACGCTGGGCATGCAAGAAGTGCAAGCTCAGTCCTCCTGCTGCCCTGGTCCTGCCTTCTACAGGCAGCTGCCTGGGCTCTCCTCCCCCTCCTGCTTTTGTCAAGAGCAGCCACTGCTGGCAAGTACAAGCCTCTGCTGGGAGCCTGAAGGAATGCTGCCACTCCACCAAGACCTCGCTGGATGGAGAAGAGATGAGCAGATTCCACGCACAGCCTCTTCAGCAATTGCACAATGCTAATGTGCATTTCTGACTGTGAGGAGGAGGCAACTCTGAAGTCACAGTCTCCTCAGTCCTGTCTCAGAGGACCAGGAGGCATCCTCACTGCATGAGGAAAGTAACTTCAAATTGCCAGCATCCTGGTCGCTGTCACCTTCCTTGTGATTTCATGTCTTTCAGCCACTTACCATTACCTAGCTTCCCAAATCCATCTGGTTGCCTCTGACTCTCTGCAATTACCAAAACAATGTCTTGAACACTGAACTGAAGCAGCAGAAGAGCTGAAAGTATTTTTTGAAAGAACTGTATTGAGGCTGTCATAGTTCTGACGCTCCAAAAGGAAGTTGATTGTTTATGCAAAAAATAATATTTCAGGTAGAAAGCTGTAAGAATTCCTTCAGTGCCTTACACTTTTCTACAATATTTGTTCGGAAAAGTGGCTCTGTTTGTCGCTGACAGATGACATGAATGGTTTGAGGACTGCAGCCAGGCTTCTGGGCTCTGCTCACAGCTCCAGCCTGTCACTCTCAGTGTCAGCTATTAAATGCTTGTCATAGAACCATTGCTTTTATCTGCCTATCTTCCAAAATCCTTTTTCCTTCGGACTATGCCGGTAATCAAACCCTCATTATCTGCTGCTGCTAGGAATGGATCTTATATTCACCACCAGTTAATCAGTGGCTTGCTGGCACAAGTGGTAGGCAGGAAGGTTTCTGAGTGAGCAGATGTCATGTTAGTCCCCTGCATAGTTCTTTGTGGGCACGCCGTCCCAATGGCATACAAAATATCATTAAATTTCATCTTTTTGGCTAAAGAAGAGGAAATGCAATGCCCTCTTATTAACTAAATGTCAAAAGATTATCATCTAATGTAAATCCAGAGGGTAGAGAAGAGCAAATACTCTGCCAAGAGCCAGTAAAATGTGCTTTGCTCTAATACATGTTGTGTTTTGCATAGTTCTCCACTAAGTATTATTTTCTTTCCTCTGCAGTTTGGGGCACAGCTCTGGTCATGTCTCATATTGTCGTACTCACTGTGCAATACTCAAAAGAGCCTGTGACCTGCAGAAACAGTGGAGCCAGACCCCGGGGCTCAGTGCGGTGCTGGCAGTGACAGGGAGTCCAGCCCCAGGCACTGTTGGTGGGAACTGTCGGACCCAAGTGAGGAGCTGCCTGCTGAGGAGATGGGTATTGTGCAGATCATTTCTGAATTTAAGGTCTTCCACAGGTGCAAGAGACAGTGTGCTTCCACTTCATCCGAGTAATTCCTATTTAGTTCTCAAAGTATGAGAAAAAAATTAGGTTATGAATGCAAGTGGTGGTTGTTGCTTTGATAAATACTACAAGCCAGATTCATTAGTGGGCTTTCAAAGAGAATTGTTTAGTTTTCCCATCATAAGTAAATAAAGAAAGCGCATTCTCTATCATCTCTCATTTCAGAATGTACCTGCTGGTTCTAGTGCTAATTACCATGTTGCTTCTGTGATGGAAAATAGCCCCACAGCATCTTAACTGCAAAATTTGGCTTTCAGGAAAGAATAGTTTTCTAAGAATGTAAAAATGTGCTTCATTCTTACTAATTGGTTTATATTTGAATATAAATAAATGAGAAGCAAGTATGCTCTTTAATAGCATTTAATGTACAATCATTTTATACAGTGGGGCCATACTCACATTTTTTTAAATGTTATTAAAAATATTGATAAAACACTAGACATTCATTAGTTACACCATTTCCAAGTGCATGGGAGGATGAACAAATGTGTTTTCATTATAAGAGGTAATAATAATTAAGAGTGACAGCACCTTATCCTCAGGATCTGCCTCGCAGCAGCAGTTTGGCTGATAAAAAACCAGAAGTTAAGATAAGGCAGCAATTATTAAGACAAATCTTTTGAAGGGCTGTTTGAACTCCTGTGTCCAGCAGATAATCTGATTTTACAAGGTGCTCCAAGGGGGAGCAGACTGCATGGGAAGCAGTACCCAGGTGCAGGCCTTTAGCCCTTTGCACCGGCATTTTTACCTCTAGCCATTTCCCTGGTCGCTTCTTCTTTTGTTTGCTACAGCTGTGGCATATAAATCAGTCTTCATTCTGTCTTACTGACACCAAAGAGAAACACAGCACAAACAATGCAGAACACTAAGCCCCAAATGTATTAATCATCTCTTCTTTTTTTCTTTTTCTTTTTTTGCTGATCCCTTTCACCTATCTTTTTTTGGGAAATTCAGAAATGGCTATGGGCAACTCAGTAATTCTTCCTTCATAAATATTAGATGCACGCAGAGCATGAATATTTGAGTAGCTAACTCTGTGACTTAGGTGAAACCAATTGCTAATGGCAATTCATTTTTCCTTAGTGACATTCCACCAATACCAAGCATGTAGGGGACAGATTGATGCAACTTGGAGCTGGACAGCAAAAGGGAAAGAAGGTGCTGACTGGGAACAAAGATGCTTTATTGATCAGGCCTTCAGGTCGAACTCAGGGCTACAAATCCTCCCTTACCTTGGAGAGCGTTTCAGTAGAGCGATCCAGGCTCAGCCGTCATGAGCATATCCTTAGGAATTAAATCTTGGAAAAAAGTTTTAAACACGACCAACGGTTGTTATGTCACTGAGCTACCCACTCTAGATGTATTGTGTCCTGTGTGATATTGCACACGATGTGCAAACTGCACTGGGAAAGGCCAGGTGGTTCTCAACAGCCTCCACCCTGGGAGCACCACATCTCCACTGGTAAAACTGTGCCTTGCCATGGGGAAGGACAGTTGGGGTTCCTTCAGCCCAGCCCCAGTTCACTGGTCCATTCCCAGTCTCTCATTGACTCTTGCAGCCCTGTGCTTATGGCCCGAGGCAGATTAAGCAGCTGTTTCAAGGCAAAAAAGCTGTCATTTTGGTCCTTAGTGGAGTGGTTTTCAAGCAGGATGAACTCAGCCTGCTGCACAAGGGCTACAAAGGACGTGCTGCAATGGGGGGGTGGAAATGGGACTGCCCCCTTGATGATATCAGATGATCTGTAAAACTGTACATTCTGATTTTTAATTAAAAAAAAAAAAAAAAAAAGAAATTGTGGCTTTATGCCTCAAGAATAAAAAAAGAAATGTAGTGTGTCTGGACTTGGGGAATGTCAATCAGTAATTGGATGTGATCAAAACTCAGCTGAAGCTCATGTACATGTTTACATGGCCCAAGAGACACCAGCACATATCTATCATTTTATACTGGTCTCAAATTTGCCATTATTGGATGAATACTTTATAATCCATGGATAATACTTATACACATTTGTCTATTTTAGCACTTAGTTCTCTTTTTTCCCCTCCCGGGAAAGATCCTGTTAGGTCTCTCTGAAATCACCACAGCCGCTGCACGCTGGTTTGCCAGGGCCTCTGCCACGCCAGCCCATGCCGGGGCAGTGCTGGTGGTGGTTCAGCACGAACGTTCCAGGGCCTGGCAGACGTCTGTGCCAGTCCGTGCCCAACAGATGGTGCCCAGCGAGTGCCCAGGCTGTCCAGGCTGCCCCAGCAAACAGCAGCTGCCCACAGCCCTCGTCCAGTCAGACCAGCCAGCTTGGCTCTGGCGCGGGGCCCTGCTTCTCCCTCCAGGCAGATCTGCTGTGGTTTGGCCACTGGAAATACCAAGTGCAGCTTCAGCAAAAGGCTGTAGAGCAGCATGTGAAGAGAGGAGCATTTCTGAGGTGCACAAATAGAAAAATGTGACTCTCTGGACAATGGAGCTGGCTTTCTGGGGCTGCTGGCTGTGCTCCTGCCGTCCATCCTGGCCAGCCCCTGACCACACAGACCTGCTGACCGTGCGAGGCAACCTGCTGTGCCGGGGGACCTGCAGGGAGGTGGTTCTTGGGCAGGGCTGTAATCCCAGCTTGGTCCCTTCATGCTGCCTGTACATGCCAGAAACAACTGGCAGCAGAGAGGCCTTCCTGAGCCTGGACACTGAGGCTACTAGCACTCTGTTTTCCCGTAGGAACCCTCTGTGGCAGGGACTGCTGGAGCAGCCAAGGCAGGTTGTTTGGGTTGGCTCCCTGTTCCCAGGCATGGCCAGCCTGAGGAGCAGGCCCTGCTCCAGAGAGACCCGGAGCATCAGGCATCAGCGAGAGGGACGGGTGGGCTTTTCATTCCCCAGCGGCTCTGCACCTTTCTTCTTGTTCTGCTTCACCAAGTCAGCAATACTGCTGGCTTTTCACTTAAGGATAAATGGCTTTGGTTAAGATAATAAAATAACAACCACACGGCCTCTTCTTTGTCACTTAAGTGGGAAAAGTGGTTAAAAACCGTGGCCCAGCTTATCTGGCTGCCTAGTTCCGGACCTGGTTCACTTTCCACACCTGCATTTGCTCTGCTTTGATGACTTTTAAACAAATATCTCTTTCAGAAAATGTTCTTTTCTCACAGTGTCTGTTGAAAACCTAGCAGGTTTGGGTCAGAAATTTTTCATTAGAGGCATTTTATTTGTATTAAAAAAGCTATTTTTAATTTTTTTTTTCCTGCAAAACTAAGCATATGCCTTCTGTAGGTGAAAACAACTTTTAACTGGAAATCATAATTCTCAGCTTAAAAATAGTTTTAATGGCAGACTTTCAAGGGAGCCTATTAACAATGTCTAACTTGCCTTACAGTGAAACTGGACCAATAGGACCACACCACATTTTACCAGGTGAGGAACTGACCTCTTGCTGTTGCCAACAGGGCTGCCTGGGGCACAGGCATGGGGGGGGGATGTGCCCAATCAGCCCTCCCCACCACACTGCTGAGCCCTGGAAACACAAGAACATGAGGAGGCTGTGCCCAGAGTGCTGTTCTTAACAACCAATAGCCCTTCACTGCCTCAAGCTTATCTGGCTCTTGGACATGGCCACAGCAGACTGGCAGTGAGTACTGACACCTTCCCCTGAAGCAGTTCATGCACCATCCAAACCATGACTCATCTTCCAGACCTCCGCTTCAAGGGGTGAAGCAGAGGGGCTAGCAGGGTGCTGTGTCCACAGTGTCAGCTCTTTGCTGTAATGAACAGGTATTTCTGTGGCTTCTGCTACAACTGTGCCAGTGGCAGAGAGATGGTGCACCCAGGCTTGTCATGACCCCAGGTGTGCCCAAAATGCTGCTGGGCTAATTGCAGTTGACTGGTCATAGTCATGCGCGTCACAGTAAGCCTTCCTGGCATTGCCAGGAAAAAGAATTCCCCCCCCCCCCCCCCCCCCCCCCCCTCCCCCCCCCCCCCCGTCCTGCGCGGTGCGGTTGTCGCGCCTCCCTGTTCCCTCAATATCCTCTTTTCTCTCTTCTTCTGCTTTCCCTG
>WUAM01000299.1:6394086-6413040 GCA_024336885.1 Actenoides hombroni
ACCCAGGCTTGACATGCCCCCAAGTTGGGCCAAAATGCTGGTGGGCTAATTGCTGGTGACTGGACATAGTCATGCGCGTCACAGCAACCCTGCCTGGCATTTCCAGGAAAAAAAATTCCCCCCCCCCCCCCCGCCTTGTCCTGACAGAGCTCCATCTGAGTGGCTGGTCTGGTTGCTCCACCTTTAATTCCTACAGACTTTTTCCTGTCTTAAACTAGTTCACGCAAAAGTGGCTGAGGGCCATGTTGCTGTGTAAAGTCTGTCCCTCTCCCTACAGAGGAGCTCTCAACTGCCCAAAGCCAAAGACGAGCATCAAAAGAGCCCCTGCCTTTGCCCTTGCTGTGTCTCACCTTGGAAGAACGAAGGGCACCTACTAAGTAGCCTGGGCTGCTGTTCCACATTGCTAAAAATATTAATGCTGTGCTCAGCTGTCACAATCCCCTGGTTTTCCTGCTGGAGAGAACAGCAGTGACACCCCTGCTATACAGAGCACATGCCTGCAGGCTGCAAAAGCAAAGAAAGAACTGCACAGTGAAAGAAAATCCTGCTTTGTTTACAGGTTGCTTTTATTTACAAATATACTGAAGTGTAATCTCTCTCTTTTTTTTTTTTTCTTTTCCTATTTTTGTTTAGAGTGTGTGTGCACGTGTGTGCACATGGGAAGGAGCATAATGTATGAGAAACCCATGTATCTTAGCTGCCAGGCAATGGTGGCAGAAAAAAAATGCAGTAAAATGAAATTTAAAAACACTAATAAATAATTTAACAATGACAAGTAATTAAATTAAAAAAAAAAAAATCCGCTCTACATACATTATGGTGGTTTGTTGCCAACACAGAGAGAAAGAAGCAAAGATGCTACGGTAAAAGGCTGCTGGTTAAGTATGAGAGAGCATAGTCATATTTTTTACAAGTTAAACAAATTGTAACAGACAGCTACAAAATACTACAGTTCGATAACATAAATACAGAATATATAAATATACAAGTAATACAGCCATACACAGCTAAAAAAATAGGGTGTTCACTTAAAAACAGAGTTCCCAATGCAAAAATATGTGGCAGTCCCTTCACAGTCACTGCTGAGCAGAAACAGAGTGTGCAGAACCAAGGGGACCAGGCTGCATCCATGAGGAGGGCAAATAGTTGACAGTTTGTTCAGATCAGTCTCAAATGAGCAAGACCGTGCCTAAATCCCACCAAACCCAAAAGACTTCAGGTACCTGCTAAGATGTAAGCAAGCACCCAAGTACCCCCTAACCACATAGAGCAGCCGCCTGATGCCCTGGCCATGCTGCTGTGGGTGCAGCCGTCCCCATCACTGGATTGGGGGGGGTGACGGGCTGGAGATAAACCTGCACACAGAGGGAGCAGCTGCTGCTCCGCAATGCATGACATGGTTTGGGCTCGGGATTGTGGAAAGCAGGAGCCTGGGTCCTTGAACCTTTGGGTACTGTGGGCTCCAGCTCCCATGGCTTTGCTGTGCTTCAGGAGCCTCCCTGTCCTCTCACTGTTGTGACCAAGCTCCAGGCTTCTAAGAATCCTTCCCTTCCTCCTGGATTCTGCTGTTAGTTTCTAGTGACTTTTGGGGACAACCAGAATTATTATGACACGGATCTAATACGTGCTCACGCAAACCCCAGCTTGCAGCATCCCTAGCAGCCGGTTTCCCTGGGGCATCTGGGGTGGTGGCTTGGGAAACTGAAAGGGAGTCCTGAGCACAGTAGGAAGAGGTAAGTGGGTTCACATCATCTCTGGAAGGTTTGCCGGCATGAAGGACCTTCCCCGTGTAACGACAGCGCAGTGCGGTGGCCAAGCTGCTGCTGACAGTGTGGCAATGATCCCTTCAAAGGACCTGGTAATGCTCATCTGACTCTCGTGCAGGGTGGGTCTGAAAAAAAATCCACTCAGCAGCCATTGTGACTAACCTGAATCACAACTCAAGCACAGCGAGCAGCAACTGAGCCACTGGATGTTTTTGATGACAGACTTTAAAGAAGAAAAGGAGAACAAAATGCCTAGGATTGTGTTTCAATCTTAGTGATTGCAACCACCACACTTTAATTGTCTTCCATGTTGTGACTGAAACACATTTACCACCAGCCTGTAACTGGTTACAATACAGGGTTTAATCCATAGTACTGTGGTAAACCGGCGGCTGAGAACAGCAGTGCCTGGTAGGAATACTCCCCTTGACAGTCAGACATCCCAGGGAACTGTGCTGCTGCCCAGATAGGAGCCTGGCTCGATCCCGGGATCAAGGACCATGCTGCTCAGGAACCAGTTCTGACTGCTGGGAAATCTCTATGTGCCACCATTACAGATCTGGTAGCTGCACAATAAAGACCTCTGAAGAAGCTCATACCCAGCATATTCATTCTGATCTCACCATCATCTTTTTTTAATCTTGAGCAAACACTAAAACCTAATCAATCATCTTTTACTTAATTGCATTTTGTCACCACTTTAGCTTAACATGTATTCCTTGCTTAGCCAAAACAACATGATTGAAATACCATGAAGAGTTCACTTGATGCATTTATATTAGCCAGGGGTTAATTTCCTAGGGAAAATGATCACTGTAAGGTGCATGTAATAAACTGCTGTCATGACCTCTAGCCCTCAAGCTCCCATACGTGCAATCATTGTTTGTGGTTTCCGTGGAAGTACCAGATGCTAAGAATTTTTGGCAAGAGTTTATCAATTTGACTCAGTGTAAGATATTACTGTGATATGGCCCATTAAACATTTTACTTTCACCTGATCTGTGACACTCCCTTGACAATAGAAGAGTAAAGCAGAAATCAAAAAGGTCAGAGGTTGCTATATAATCTTTTACTGCAGGTCCCAGGTTAAAACCACAATGATCACACTCCAGTAGGGTAATTCATTCCGCAAAAAAAAGAAAAAAAGTGACATTTATTTTGCTTTAATGAACTTTGGCCTTTGCCAGCTATAATGGGTCCACTGGAAATCATTGGCTATGCATTCCTCCCCTTGACCAGCAGCAACCCACCGTGGCATGGGAAAAGCTCCACATGCCAGAGGGCTTGGCTGTGTCGCGCACATGGCACCAGAAATGGCAGAATATGGGGGAACAAACAGCTAAGGCATTATCATACAAAACGCCACGGGAAGAGGAGATGGTAAGTGCAAGTACTGGGGAAAAAAAAAGCAAACTATTAGGAAAAACAAAACAAAACAAAATATTATGATCACTCAGCTATAAAATGGGATATCTGATTCTTTCCTTGGAACTAGATTGGTTTTTTCCAACATGCAACCCAGAAGCAGAGGTAGAGTTGGGACAAGGCAGTTCTCTAACCTGCAGGTGACATTATAGTTCTCACATAAGTCCCTGTAAACACTAAAAATGCCATTTTGATCCTGCCAGTAATACAGGATGAAGTGAGGTTGTGCCTATGTGTAGAGTTTATGAACCTGGTACGTTTGAGATGGTGAAGATGCTTTTCTATGACTCTAAAGTAGCACAGCAGAAGGGTGGGAAGGAACTTGATGACTCCATTGAGATCAGTGGTGACAAATGTTTATAATGTGCCATGTGAAATCTGCTTGCTTTCTCCCTGCAAGCAGTGAGGATCACCTGAGTTCTTTATAGATGTTTGCTATCATGCAGAGAGAAAGGAAATTGTTATTTATTTTGATACACAAGGAAAAAGAAAAATAATTGGAGGGGATGGGTAAGAAAAGAAAATGTTTCCAATTTCAAACCATATCCAGGGGGCTCATACCCCTCAACTGAAAATCTACACCCCATCAGAAAGCGAGAGAATGGTTGCTAGCAAAAGCATACGGGTGTGATAGACCCGTCTCCCTGGGCATGGTAGCCTGCAGCTTGGGCTGCCACCATGGAGGGAGGAGATAGCGATCTGCAGGGAGAGGAGTGTCACCCCAGAATCCCTGCAGAGACCTTGGTCCCTTCTCTGGCGAAGGGCCACGTGTGCAGCAGATGGAGGAACTGCCACCCCATAGCAGCAGGAAGGGTTTGCCTGGGGCCTGCACTTTGCACCATACACACATTCTTCTCACCTGGTGCTTTCCTCACCTCCACAGAGGGAAATCACAAGCACTTCTCCTGCAGATAAAACCCTGCTTCTCAAGAAACTTCTAAGAGGCTTGGCTTACGTTTCCATGCCGAGGGGGGATCTGATCTTCTTTTTCCCCTTGGACCTATCATCTGATCTTTGCCACTCACCCCTCAGGGACACAAAGAGGACCAAGGACTCTGGATGCAAGCGAAGGGGTGGGTGGGCAGCTGTCTGCAGGCGTCCCCGGCAGGACCCTCCTCTGCTGAGGCCACTCTCCCTGGGTGCTGAGGCTGTGGGGACCCTGCTCTGGCCTCCCCCCATGATGGGAGTCCCAAAGTGCTGGGCGCCTGTGGGAGGTGCTGAGCCCACGGGCGACTCTGCAGAGCTGGTTGGGTACCAGTCCTCAGTCTGGAGGAGTCACATTAACCAACACTTTGGACTTGTTTTCACCTATTATAGTCAATATATTAAAGGTATTTATTTAAGAAAGTGCCTACCCTGCCAATCTTTCCCCATGAGCTCTATTTTGAACACACCCTATAATTACTGATATTACCCTGGCAAATTTTCCCCATGAAGTTTTCTCCACTAAGAACCATGACGGTACTTGTCTGCCTCTCCACATTATAATTATCACCAGGCAATATTTATAACTATACTATTATTATTTATGAAATTTTATGCCCTACAAAACCCTATATGACATATGCTCAAACTTCATCATCTGAGACTTCAGACTTCAGCTGGGACATTCCCTTCTATTTGTGTACTTGTTCTTATTTGCACTAATAGGTTAGTTGGAGTATTTATGGTAAATACAGGAATCCCTTAGTGTGAAACCTGCAGGACTTGGGTTAGACTCCAGCTCAACATATCTAATCCTCCCATTGTGATCTCTTTCATAATTTTTTTTCCCCAGTTGGTGCGCATTTCAGAACTTCTGATGGTTCAGGCTAGAACTGTATATCATAGATTCTTGCTGAGGCGAGATAATTAACTAAAGGAGTGCTTAATTATTCCAGATGGACAATGAAACATAGCACATTTATGCCTCATGCAAAACATAAATAAACAGAACAGAATGAACAACATATGTTTGCCTATCATGGTCCAGACTTGAAATTTGGCACTGCAATACTTAAAAACAAATGCAAATGTTTCATTCTCACCCTTTGAGAAAAAAAATTAAATAAACCTCTGTCTTGTAAGCACCTTTAGTTTTAATTATTTAGGATCAATACTAACCTAAACGCCTCTGTCCCTAACATGCATCTCCTCTCCAGGGTCATAGACCTTTCTTATTATGAAATCACTGGCTTTCTCCACAAATATTACTGTTAACCAGTTTCCCCAGTATCATACGCATAGGGCTATAAACTAATGAGCAGATCTAGGTTATGCAGAAAAAGTGTAGAAAGGAAACAAATGTTGAACGTCACATTTACATTAACTTTTCACAGTTCAAATGGCAATTTATCCACAACATAGTATGAGTCATGCAGTAAGAAAAGGGAGGAATCTCTAGTTTCTTCGATTTATTTGTCATATGGTTGACTGATGTCAGTATCAGTGGCTTTAAAAAAAAAAAAAGTTTAAACATCCAAAAGAAAGGAAGAGAGAAAGGAGGAAAAGGTCTAGCTTGCCACAAAATCCATTTCCTTTGCAACGATGAGCTCAAACCAAGCCAAACCAAAGGCTATTGACGAGCAGGGTCTTCTGTTCCTTCCGTGCTTGTCTCGTGGTCTGGTGCAAGCTGGGAATCAAGGGGATGGGGCTGGTGGATGTGTTTTGTTTATATATATATATATGTATGTATGTATGTAGGTATTCATGTATATATACATACACACACATATATGCATACAGATACAGTCTTCCTAAAAATGCTCTTTGCAGTCCAGAGGCAGCAGGAGTCACTGTGAAGGAAGAGCTGCACAACATATGGCTGTAGAGTCTGCACTGGAAAAAGTCACTGGCTAAATATACGCCGGCTGTTTGTTTTCTTTTATTTTCATGAGGCGAAATATGAGCTCTGCATAGAGTACAGCCTGTCAATGGGGTTTCCTACTCTAGCCTGCATGGAGTTAACTTCGGAAGAGGCAAGAAAACAGTCGCTCAAGCTAGTTAAAGAGGTATCACTGTCGATATCATGAAAAATGGAGTCGTTTCCTGCAAATGAAACGTATATGTTAAGCTGAATCCTGTGCAGCCAGAGGAGGACACAGAACACATGGATGCTCATATGCTGTGCACTGCAGTGAAAGCGAACACTCCTGGTTTTGTTTTTATATGTTAGCGTAATTTCTCTCCAAGGGTCTGATCTACAAAGAGGAAGGCTGGCAACCAATTCACAGAGGTGAACTGGCAGTAGTGCCACCCCAATCTGCCAGTTAGCAGCACAAAAAAGCTGAAGCTTGTCTGATGATGGGAGCAAACAGTGCTGGGGAGGAAGCACATCTCCAGCTCGCTGCGAGCTGGGATCTGGCATTCATGGGGGCATTGGGGCTGCTGAGGAAGGTGGGACAAGACATCGAGTGCCTGTGACAGGGAAAAGCGATCTGAGAGCCATAAACCAGTAATGGTTTTCATTTAGACACAAGGTAAAAGACAGATCTATGAATGTGACTGTATTCAGGAGGAGACCCACCTTTCCTGGCTTCAAGTGAGTTACTGTTGTAAACATGCTTTCATTTAAGAAAACTTCACATTTTGGGGGCTGGTTTGAAACAGCACCTTTTATTTCTCCTGGCAACTAAGATTTCAGCTTATTCCAACTCTTAAGGTACCAGACAGAGCTCTAGCTGAAGTCCTGTAAGCACTAAGAAAGTGTTAGTCTGTCTCCTTTTCCTCACGCACTCATCTGAAACAGCTTTGTGCTATCTCCTGCACTTGCTTGGAGCACAGAACCTGACTCTCAAGGAGTCTTGCTTAGAAAGCCAAGCAAATTGGAGGCAACAAAATCACAAACCATCTAATGTTCACTGGCACGTCAGATGTCCTCAGCTCCTCACAGGATTTACCAACTGCCTGGTGTGTACCATGGACTTGTCTCAGTGGGAAACTAACAACACAGACCCAAGGCAGGTTTCTTGTTGGCCTGTGCCTGCCATGCTCATGAGAGCAATGTACACATGGACCTCTACAATGAAGTGGCTCCTGGTCAGCAGCAATGAGCCTGATGTAACAGGCTCTTGTGGGCTACAGCAAGGCCAATAATCACAGTCTGAGAAATCCTCTTAAATTTTATTTAAATGCCACACTGCAATTGTCCAGAATCAATTATTAGGCATTTAATACTTGTGATGTGTTTGGTGTACCTATCCACTTGATGGTGTGTGGTCAGGAAATCATGAAAGCAAACCATCATCTTGATTTTAGGCAGAGAATAAAATTATGCAGGAGAAATGTCCTGTAGTGACACATCTCTTAGTAGCTTAAGAACTGTTCTTTTAACAAATCCATGCATCCAATCTCATGATATCTTACAGGGGTGCTTATTCATTTTGTAATGAATAGATTACTTCTCTTTATTGAAGGCACTTTTTTCCCAAAGCTTCCAAGAAAAAGGAAAAACTTGTGAGGGAGCTAGAATTAGTGTTTATTTTCAATGTCTTGGATAGTGGGTTAAAAAAGTGGAGATGGAGAGGAGGTGTTGCTTGGTTTAACATTTATCAGAATTATACTGCGAAACAGTTCTGAAGGGTGTTGAGAGCCTAGGATGAGCTCTCTTCTATCCACTATGTGTATGGGAAAATATACTCACAAAACTGACTGGTACAAATTCCCTGGTACAAATCCCAGAAAAAATGTTATAAAAACAGGTAACTCTGCTGAACCTGTGGCGTGTGACACAGCATACGAACCCTGCTATTTCTGATGCGGCAGAATGATGCATGCCTTACCATAAGGGTTCATGTGGTCGCCTGGCATTTGTGGAGGGGTAAGACCCTGCTGAAACGGGTCTGTGCCATAACTGCTTTGATCCATTGCTACAATCTGCTGCTGTGGTGGTGCAAGTGGTGTGTAAGACGTCATCATCCCTTCCATTCGGTTGGACATTACTTCTGCAAAGCAAACAGAAGGGCACAGTCACTGCTTAGGAACAAAAAGGCAGCAGACAGCGGCATCAGTGGCAATACTGAACCGAGTGCAGAGTGAATCCAGCTGTGTGTGTCCTGTCATTTGGAGGAGCCTTCCAAATTCTGTCTGAGACTACAACCCTGAGCAATAAGTTGAAAGACATGTAATTTCTGAAGCTGCTGGGCACTGGACCATATCTTCTCCAAAGTCTGTCCTGCATGTGACATAGCACGTGACATAGCTCTGTTATTCTCTAACTTCTGTTGGTACCAGGTTTTCTGGCTCTACATGAAGAGGAGGATTTGAAGCTGCAAGGCCTTGGGACTTAGAGAACCTCAAGAGCAACCATGAAGCAGCTGGGCAAGCCCTGGTGCTTCTGTGCAGCTCTGGTCCCAGGGTCCAGCCAGCTGCTGGGGCACAGGAGAGGCTACCTGTGCCTTGGCTGGAGCAGTGATGCTGATGCCCTTGCAAGAAGCCTGTAGATGCCCAGATAAGCATGGTCCCACCTTCTTCAGGAGAAAACAAAATGGAGAATCTACCTGGAAAGAGCCTCCTGGATCTACCTGGAAAGAATCTACCTGGAAAGAGCCTCCTGGAGATCTCCTCCAGAGATCTCCTCTGTTTTCTAGAAAGGAGGTAACAGATTCTGTGTAAGCACCTCCAGGGTCTGGCCCCATGGGAGACCCCTGGGATAACCTGGGCTGGGGTCTCAGACACAGCACCATTGTGTGTTCCACTGAGGATGGCACACTGTATCCACAGCCCTGTGCATGCCCTGTATGGCCACACATACGACATTACGCGGCAATGGCACTGCAAGAAACCTTGCAGATTCTTTTCCCCTTGCTTTGCCTTCATCACAAATCCCCTACCTTGCCCTAGTCGCTGCGAGTTTTGTTGCTCCTGCTGCTGCTGATGTCTTCGTGCTAGTTTTTTCATCTGAATAAAAAAAAAAACAGAACAATCTCGTGGTTATGAATGCAACAATTTTGTTTCTTTACAAAACCCTCTGCAAACATTGAATCAATTAATGCAGACCATTTATATTAATGCACACACCGCTGTGGGTTCAGTTTCATTTCTAAGCTTAAATATTTCAGTTTCCAGTTCATATTTGCATGAGAAATTTACTCCCAACCCCATGTTGCTTGGAGCACACGAACTTAATGTCTGTGTTTGAAAGCTGTCTTTCTTCTATGGTTGTAGACAGCAGCATTCTAGTTTTGAGAACCTGACAAACCACCTACCTTTGCTCTTTGGTTTTGAAACCAGACCTGGACAACTCGCACACTGAGTCCTGTTTCAGCTGCTAGTGTTTCTCTGACCTACAGAAGAAAATGTTTAATGATGTAATTTTTTATATTTAAAAAAACCCCAACTAATCAGTTACGTTAGCAGGAATATGCCTGTAGTGACAATAAAAACTGCATGTACAGAATGAGGGTTTTTTAATTCGACGTATTTTTGCATAGTTTGTTCAAGTTCTGCCCTGCAAGTCACTACCAGTTTCATAAGTACAGAACAAATAGTCTGAGCTTTGTAAAGTGATAGTAAGTCATTTCATGATTTTTATTTTACCCATAAAAACGTTCCACACAAAAAAATACAAATATGGCTGTGAACAATTTTCATATTGTTGTGGTACAATTTCATACCTTAAAAGTGCAAAAAGGCACATTGCACTGTCTCAAAATACATACTTTGTATGTCAGCAGAAGAATGTCACTTCTTGCAAAAATGACAGCTTTCAGGATGCAACTTGATTTTTTCCAGTTAAACTTAGGAGGAAACAGTTACCTGGGTTGCTTTTCACAAAGATTTGATTTTCACAGCTTCATCAGTGAAACAATATGTTATATCTTTCTCTAGCTGCTATAAACAAGATCAATAGCAGGGTTAAGTTTCATAAAAAGCAAGACCAGAAGGACAAGTAGTGGGACAAAAGCTGAGTCCCCATCTCCCTAGAGAGTGACTCCCTCTGCAGTGGAAAGGAGAAAGGCAAAAGCCACTTGTTTACCTGGGCATGTTTTGTAAGAACCAAATATTGTTGTTCAGCAGTAATCAGTCACAGGGTTGCTCTGCATACCATGGGTGAACAGCCACAAATTACAATGAGCTGGTTGGTCCTAAGCTGCTGATCGCTCCAGGCTGAGACAGTGTTTGGGTGAGCGTCACCTGCTGCTGTCCCTGGAAGGGGCAGGGGGCTATCTGGAGCTGTGGCCTGATCCTGTCACCCCATGACAAAAGCTGACTTCAGGTTCTTGATGAAGCACCTACCTTCCTACAGGGCTTGGAAGACACTTCAAAGGATGCTTTGAATGCTCGTCTCTGCTGCGTAGTAAGTATTGTCCTTGGCCGTTTAGGTCTTCTTGGGTCCTTCCCATCATCACTTCCTTTTCCTTGGGTTACTTGTCCTTTGGTGGGCTTAACGTCCCCGTCTTCATCATCACTTTTAACTGGTGAAAGATAAATAGGATATAAAATTGTACTTGTTCTACCAAGATAACAGGGTGTTTGAGAACTGCTCTTCAGCTGTCAAACTAGTCAAAAGGTTCAACTACTACCTCATATGTATTTGAATACCTAAAGCAACGGCAGGCAGGAAGAAATGATCCTAGATTTCTGTGAACTGCCTAAACCAAATGCCACAGAAACATGAAAACATGTGTGGTTTCTCATTGAGGGCATAGGACTGATCAGGGGATGGAAAATCAGAATATACTTCAATATTTCCAGGAATCAAGCACAGAGAGACTTTGTGCCCTTCTGGCATCGTGTGGTTCTTTGTGTGCTCACCTGCTGCAGCCATACCAACCAAAACACACCTTTCCCTGCTCAGCACAGCCACATCTTCTCCCGAAGCATTTGCTGCAGGCAGGTAGTACTGCTCATACTGCTAAGGCAGCAAAACAATGTGAATGCAAATATCACAAAAATATCTCAAAGTCTGTTTAGCTAAATATAGAGTAGATTCTAGCTAATGTTCTGAGTATTTTGAAGCTCTAGAGATAATATTAAATATAACCTTTACCATGTCATTTCTGTATCCCACAGAAAACATCAGTATTCTTTCTTTCTATATAGAACGGGTCTGTATGTGCATGCATTAATTTCTCTTTCTTAGTAAATACACACAAGTATATATGTACCTGTGTAGACCAAATAGATTATTTGTATTTTCTCTAATTAAATTCTGAATATTCATACAATCTAGTGATATTATGTGCTTTAGTATATGGTACTGGGAAATCTCAATTGCAGCAGCAAAGATTGAAGAGTAAGTACAAATTTTGTTGTGAAAAACAATGTTTCAACTCAGCATATTTTATTTCGACTACTGATTTTTCTTCCAGAAAACATTAATATACTATTATAGGGACTTGAACATGACGAAACACACTGCAATTTTTATATACGCAAAAGATTACATTTGGGAAATTAACAAATTAGACTTTAATTCATCTTAGGGTCTGATTATTATGCACCTAGCAATCTAATCACCTTTTACTTTAATAAGCATCTTTTGCCTAATGATTAAGGAGAAGTTCAGTCATTTTAATAACCATGACATTATTAACTTTCCAGCATGCCATTTCTGAGGAAAGGTTTGTGAGGATTAATATTGCTCACCAGGGAGTTACTTTTGTGTCCAGTGGATAAATATTTGATTGGAGAAGGACACATTCACAGCCAGGGCAATGTGAAATCATTTGCTCTCACTCAGGCATCTGGGAGATCTGTGTTTTCAATGTATTAGACAATGGGAGACAAAACATCCCACTTAATTTGTCAACTTGTTTTTCAGGTTTGGGTTTGGCTAACAGAGAATAATGAGGAAAAAAAGCATCTCCAGGAGTAAGAAACTATCCCTTGTGCCAAGGGGAAATGAAATTGAAACCAGTGCTGTTTTGTGTCACTGTGGTACCTTACTGCTGCTCAAAAAACAGAACATCTGGTCCCAAAGAGAGTTCACCCATGCCTGAGCAGATCTCAAACGCAGCCAGCTGGCAAACAGCAGCCACCAGGATGGTGTGGTGAGTGAGGAACACAGGGGAGGAGGGTCCCCATGCCCGTCACTGTGGTGTGGGGACAGCCTTGCACACATGGCTTTTCACAGGGGGTTTGTCTGGGCATGGACAGGCAGGCAGCAGGATGCTGAAGTTGGCGATGAGAACAATGTGCTGAAGGGCAAGTTGTAAACTCACACGCCTCGGGCAAACTCAGAAAAAGCCCAAACCCTGTGAAGTGAGATTTACAGAGCACAGCACTCAAGGTCCTGCAAATACAGTATGGCAACAAATAACGTGCTGCTCCAAGAAAGGTCCTGGTCCTGCACGTCCTGCTGAGTCAGCAGTGACCGTTGTCTTGCAGCATTCTTGACGTGAAAATATACATTTCAGCAACGTGGAGAATATGGCTTTCGGATTAGAGATTAGGGATAATTACTGCTCCTAGTTAAATTGGAATAATGCTTTTTCCAATAAACCAGAACATTTATGTTATCTGTACTCTCAGTGGAATGGTAATTGTTGATTTTCTTAAGACATTTTCTTGGAAAACAAGTGTGGAATTATGATGGCTAGCAGCAATTTGTGTACATGCTGTCTCTGGTCTTGGGATCAGCCAGGGCACACCAGCAGCGAGAGGCTTTTAGTCTCCTTGAGTGTATATGGCACAGTGGGAGGTATCTCGTCTCTGCCTGAAAGCCAGTCCTCACTAGAACCACCACTAGATCCCCTGGTTTTGGACTGGAGAACCCAAACCCAGCGTGTGACATATTTGTCCTGTGCAGTACTGTGTTCCCAGCCCTGGGCAGACAGCAAGTGGATTTTGCTCACTTCTTTTTGAAACCTTCCCTAGGAAATGGATGGAGGAAAGGAAGAGTCCGTTTCTCCATCACCCTGAAGAACTCAGGGAAGACACTCACCAGCTGCTACCAGGTGTGAGAGTCCCACTGTCTTCCTTAGGAGAAGGCAAAGGCTTTGGTCACAGTATGATGACTTTCTGCCTTAACTCCCAGGCCAAGTGATTCAGGCTCTTGCAATTGCACTATTTAAACCTCAGGTACCCCTGAAGAGAGACATCATGCTGCAGATGAGTAGTTTTTGTCCTTTACTAAGCAGTGAGGTAAGTGAGTCAGGTTAGGAAGAAGAGACTGCAAGTAGGGTTTTTTTTCGCTGTGCCTGCTAATTTGCATGGGTGGCATGTGCACAAAGAAAAAACGGATGCGAAAATGGATATACTTTTCTATAAGAAAGCCCTACAAGCCCTTGTGGCTTTTCCAGTTGGAGCAGGTGTGGGAAAAGCTCACCTGAGTCTGAGTCGTCTGGGCTGACCGAGCTCAACAAGTCTTTCTCTTTTTCATAGTCACTTTTGCAGAGCAACTGCCCTTCCTTAAGAACAAATTCATCCCCTTTCCTCAGCTGCCGTTCACAAACACAGCAGCAGAAGCAGCTTAAGTGGTAAACACACTCCAGGGCTCTCATCACAAATTCTGTTGGGGCGATCTTCTCCATGCAGCCGCTGCACTTAGCAGCAAACAGCCTGTAAGAGAGAAGCAGTCAAGTCAAAAGGAATGTCAGATCGTACAATGCATGAATTTAAATACAGCAAATTCTTTAATTTAACTACAGATCAGCTTGGCTCACGCTTTTGCATGCAGCGAGACTCACATTCTTAGTCTTGAAAACATCACAGGCGTGGAATTTATTCAAATCTCAATCCCTTTGGTCCAGAGATTCCCAAATCACCTTCACTGGATAAAAAGTACTAAGATTTGTCCTTATCTCACTGTTTTGTTCCTCTTCAAAATGAGAGACAAAAAGGAGCTCTCAGAGTCAATAACTTGCTCAAAACCAAGTTTATTTTAATTCATCCTTTAGAGGAAGGGCAAATTCACACTTTGTTTTATACAGGCTTTCTGGTTTCAGCACTTAAACCCTATTCTGAACACATTTCATGACTTTCCATTTTTGGTATTTTCTGCCTCTAAAGAGACTGAGAAATGAACGCAGAAACAAGCTTGAAAACTTAGTGCTATTGCTGAGAAGACAACGATGCACACACATGCAATTGATAAAGAGAAGAGTGAAATAACACAGCTTTTCTTTGGATGTTGAGTTATTCCAGGACAACCTGTCTCTGAAGGCAGTACTGTGCATTTTAAATGGTGTGAAACATCCTTTGGCAGAGATAGGCAGTGATACAATCTGCTAAATTACGACTATAATCACAGGCTCTAGAATATATACTGTATTCCAGACTAGTTCTTATTAAACCTTTATAAACCTCCTCTTTCATCCATCATTAATTTCCTAAGATAAAGTTAGAATGATTTAGATTAATTTTATTTTGTTTTTCTAATGGCAACCAGGAATGTCCTTAAGTGAGCTTTTAGGAAGAGGGCTGCCTCGAATAAAGATGAATAGCTAAGTTCCATCCCCATATCACACAGTGGGCTTGGTGATTTGAAATTCAGCGTCTTTTATGGCAATACGTCAAAGTGCAAGGTGCATTAACATTTATATTTTCAGCAATGAAATTAAAGACAACTGCACCCATGTGTTCACAGGAACAAAAGGAGATACTGCTTTTTAGGAAGAGATACGTTGATATTTTTTTTCATCCTCAAAATGATCACCTTTCATAAAAAAAGTGATTATCTTCAATTTTAGAAGACACAGGCTGTAGTGGTTACTGATTCCTCCAAAGCCTCCATTTTGTCTGAGCTGAGAAGTACAGCAAAATGGCAGTCACTAGCTCCTCAGAAAAATGAGGGAGTCACAGAATGGGCAGGAGGGAAAAGAAAATGTAAATACATTTGCATACAGCATCCAGAGAAAGGGTGAGTGCCCAAGAACTTGTGGGTTTTCCCCATCTGTATTTTTGCTCTAGTAGAAGAGCACTGCTGGCTCCGTGTGTACCTTTGCACGACCACAGCCACAGGGAACAGCTGTGCATTGTACAGGCCACACAAGGTGGGCTGAGTGGCTCTGGTTTGGGTACATAACGAATTAAACCTATTAAAGGGAAACTGATGCAACACAGGACCCACTGGCATTGCTAGGAAATAGGTCGTCTTATTTCAGACAGCCTATTGGGTTTGTCTGCAAGGTTTTCCTTACAGTGCTTTAGCTAGTAAATTCCTAAGCAGGAACTATTTTTATCTATACATGGTAAGGTATCTGAAAGGATTAAAACACAAAGGGAAAAAAAGAGCTAAAAGATTTTAAGCACTTAAAAAAGTTGTTTGTATTTAACTGCTTAAACCTATTTGACTTCGTTTAATTAAGCTTGTATGAGGACTGTTGTTATGATGGAGCACACTTAAAGGCCGAAGATTAGCAAATCTGGTGTGAAGGCATCCAGCTGCCCTGACTGGCATCGGCTCGTTTATACCCCTGTGACAGGATAAACTCCAATCGACGGCCACCGGGTGCGATGGGCAGGCCCGGCGCGTGGTCCAGCTCCGGGGGCTGCAGGTGGAGCAGCCAGGCCGGGAGAGGCGGCGGCTGCTGCCGCTGCTCCCGCAGCCTCCCGGCTCCCGGCTTCGCCCACACCTCAAACGAGCGCTGCTGGTCCGAGGACTCTTAAACAAGAAACCTCAGAAAGCGACCATGGTCCTGCCACTGCAGCCACCGCCACCTGCCCGGCATCTCTGCCGGGCTGCGGCCGTGAGGGGACAGAGCCCGCTCGGCGGTCGCGCTGCGGACGAACCCCCGCGCAGCGGGCGAAGTGCCCGGCACGGGGGGGGCGGTCCTCGGGGGCAGCGAGCTGGGGGAGTTGCTCCCCCGCGGGCACGGCTCCGGGGCTCGAACATGCACGGGGAGCAGGAGGACTTGTTCCTCTGAAAGCTGAGGCTGGCGGAGACGACGGCTCCGGCACCGAGTCCAGCTGAACCGGCCCGGCCCGGCCCGCTGCAGCCGCCGAGCCTGCGCGCAGCCCCGCGCAAGCAGTGCGGAGCGGCCGCGGCCGGGCAACAGCGGGCAGGCAGCGGGAAGGCAGCGGGCAGGTTCCCACCTCCCCACCGAGCGGGGAGAGGACGGGGATCCGGCCCGGGACCAGGGGCCGCTGATGCAGGGAGCGGTGCGGGGCCGGCAGGATCGGGTCCGGCGCTGCGGGGATGGGCAGATCGCCCCGGCGAGGCTGTGACCTGCTCCCCGATTCCCTTCCGAGCAAACCGTCCAGCGAAAGTGAGAACACAAATGTCACAGGGTTTACAAATTATTTTAACTAGGAAAGCGTCTACCCTCCTTCACATCTCCTCTAATTAGGACATAAAAATAATCCACTTTCTTGTAGATTCTTCATTGTTTACCTGAGTAACACATTAACTGTCATCCTGCTTTACTAAGTGTTAGGGGTTCTTTTTCTTCAAAATAAGTATTTTGTGTTATGTGCTGGTAATTGACTATTGCCAGAAAGATGGTGCTTTCACAGCAATATTTCCAAAGGCGGTCTTTTAGTTATAACGAATTACATTGTTGTCAATGCAGTATCAACTCATTCAAATTAACATTAAATTGGCCTGACAATACTGCACGCACTTCATATCTTTAATTTGTCTATTGTGAACCTAAGAAAATTCCATAGTCTGGGCCCTCTCTGCATTAGAACATGCACTCACAAGCACACACTGTACTGTTTGGATTTAATTCTGAGATTATAAGATCTTCATTAAATCTATCTTTTAAAGTGTTTATGGATATTATTTCAGCTTCCAGAGAGTAACTCAAGGTTATGCACTTTTTTTTGCACAAGGCAATCTCACAACAGGAAACTAATCTTGACAAATGACCAGACTTTGATATTTGTGATCTAAAACACTGCTCATTAGACTGTTCATTTTATAAACGAATGGTAATAAACCTGTTGAGAAGTGTAGGATAGCAGGAATACTTTACAGATCACCCCTTTACAGGTTTCAATCAAAGCCATAAATTTGAAGGGGAGCATGCAGATACTCTGTGCTGAGACAAAGACTCTGTCCTACACCAACCACATTTAAAGAAATATTTCTTTTGCTTTCAATACATTTTACAAATAATTTGCATAACTCTGACTTTTTACCCTCATGCCTGATTATCTCCAGCTCTCTTAAGTTAATGTCAAACCTCAAAATCCTTGGACTTGTTAAAGTATGTGGAGAGTGGAAATCAAATGCCTTTATTAGAAGCCCCAGGAAATCTCTGACTCCTAAGCACAACGAAAACATTCCAAAGAAATTTGTTCAAAGAGGACAAAGGAGAAAAGCAGAACAAGAAAACCTTGTTTTGAATCAATGATTGCAAGAGTTTTATAAATAAATTCTGTTGCCTGGACAATTCTGAAAGACAACTCAATAGATTTAGGAGTTTTTAAGTGTGTTTGCTTCTATGCCCAAAACACTTGGGGGATTCGGCTGAGATAAAGCTTGGAACAATGGCCTGTCTGTCCATCTGAGTATTTGTTAATAACTGCTGGGAAGTAACTTTACAGTACTAGGCAGCCAAAAATCTTCACCAGCTAAAACTGGGTGAACTTAACAAATTCATTTTGCATATATATTAGGGGCAGTGAAAATGCTAAGACATGTGGCCCTGTCTTTAAACAGTAGATGAAAATGTTCACTATCGGAAGAGGCCATGAAGATTTTATTTGTGAGGATATCCCTGTGAAGTCAGGCTGAATCAGTAATCCTTAGAAACAACTACAGTTACATGATCCATTGTGCCTTCCTGCATGGGCACAACCATCTGGTGTTTAATACGTACTACTGATTTATTATCTCTCGCTTAGTTATCTTGCAGTAGGTCTGACCCTGCCATGCTCCTGAGAATCATGGTTCTGCTGTTTACTCTTCTGATGTCCTGACAACCCACCCTTTACCTTTCTGTTCCTCACCCAGGTCCTTCATTTCCTCCCGTCTGTGGGCAAATAGATTTTAATTGTTTTATTATATCTAATTTAATCTGTGCTGAGAGATCTCCACATGCAGTGCAAAATTTGCTGTTCATATTAAGTGTGGTTCAAGAGGTTTGTTACACAGGGCAGAGGTATAAAAATAGACTAATTCAGTCAGATTGCTTATTTACTGGACCTCTGCCGTGAAGCAGTAAATAGGAAGTTATTAAGCTGTGTTTGATATATGCAAGAGGACAGATGCTACTGCCTACCTATAAGAGATGTTAAATCATTTTCCTTTCTGAGTTATTCTGACATTATGTCTTGCAAGAAACCACAGCAGATAACTGTCTTTTCTTTATTTAATAAATATGCAAAGACAGTGATCACAAGCTTTTGTAAATATTGTAGGTATAGTCTCTGCTCTGATGCTGTTCTTTCTGATAATAGCCTGTATATGACATCCCTACGGTGCCTATATAGCCAGCTGGGAGCTCGCTTGGCACTTGTATAGTAAGAAATATGTTAGAGCTGAAGTAAAATATATTATCCTCTTCACACAACTGAGTTTTATTAAGAGATGAAATTAGATTACTAATGAATGACATCTGTTACTTGTTCTTTGGGAGAAATTGTGATACTTCCATCTTCTTTAGATGACATAGAATGGGGAAAACACTATGCATGGGGTTTTTTTCCAGCATAGGACTTAAACATTTTTGTAGTCTCTTACAGCCCATGGGTACTTATAAAAAAGAAAAACTGTTACTTGGTTACTTGAATTCTGAACATTCAAAACATCTCAAATGCACTAAAGCAAAACAGAAATATTATAATTTTATGATTTGAAAAAAAAAAAAAAAAAAACAAAAAAAAAGAAATAAACTAAAAAAAATATTCTCACAGAAAAAAAAATAACTAAATAGATTAAAACAAACATATT
>WUAM01000299.1:6413140-6450687 GCA_024336885.1 Actenoides hombroni
AAACCCTAAAAAAAGAAACAATCCATTTAAAATATTTTCCCTGCAGAAAAAACAATTACATAGTTTATTAAAGCCAATTTCATAACTGAAACTTCAGTAGAAGGAAGCTAATTCCCTTTCACCGAGTAGTAATAAAGCATGCACAAAAATTAAAAGTTTAGAGGAAAAAAAAAAAAGTAATATTTAGAGAGAAACTAGAACAAAGAAACCTTTTTCTTCTTGAGGGAGAACCTAAGAAAATATTTATTAACCCTCTATCCACAGGTGCTGTAGTAAGAACACCAACTCCTGGTGAAAGCTTGTGTTTAAAACCGTGCTTCACAATGGGGATTTGGATGCACAGATTAAAATGTCACATACCTTGGTACCGAGTTACTTTTCTTCCCATGAACATTTTACCTCTATTCTCATAAGTAGTGCTGTACTGCCATGCAAAGGCAACCTAATGGATAAGACAGTGATAGAGACCACATGCCTTCCCATGCTAAGTAAAATTTTGCTCTGAAGCTGGTGGGAGTTGGATCATGGACATTGTCAGTCACAAGCTCATGTAACCGCTCTGCCCACCAAACACAGGTGCCAGGCAGCATCACGGGATGGCCATAGCCAGACAACGGTTTGTGTCACAACCATATCCAGAAAAATATTACCCTTTGTTTGATTTCCTTCCCCCTAGATTAACAGGAGTAAGTCCTATTTGCCTCAATAGGAGCAGGAGTTGGTTCATTTTTAAACTCTGCTTCCCATTAGTGTCAGGGACAGCGGCACTGCACAGACCTCTGTGCCATGTGACATTCCCGGATGGACCACCATCACTGGCCTCTACTGCAAGAGAAATGACAACTACCAAATGACAACTACCAAAGAGACTCCTGCCCTGTGTTAATTTTCTCTCTTTACACATTTTCAGCAAAGGAAAAAAGTCATCTGTGGACAGAGAGCTAACATCCCCCCTTGACATCCCGGCAGCTGCTCCACCAATCAAGACCAGTCCAGAGGGACCTTTGTGCAGACCAGCCATTCCAAGCCCCCTTCCAACACACCAAGCCAGGTCTCTGATGGGTCAAGTGTTTGGCAGGTGAAGGGACCAGGGCAGCTGTCCTTTCACATGGTGACAGGTGACTGCTTGCCAACTTCTTGAGAGGTTATCAGGCCATCGAGCACAGGACTCCCCAGCCACCCAGTACACAACCCCAGCTTCTTCATCTGAGGCATCTTGAAATCCCTTCTATGGGCAGGTCCAGCATTTGCTGACCACTCCAAAGCTCTGTCCACTGGTGGTTCTGGGATTGGAACTGTGATGCTGAGACAATCAGAAAAGAATCAATGAATGGATTCTCTAAAATCATAAAGACACACAGAATTCAAAGCTGCCATCCTCATGTAACTTGCTCAAGTGGGGCCAGAATGACCTAAGAAGTTACGACTGCCTTTACATTTTATGTTTTACTTTATAGTTGAGTGCAGAGGAGTTTCTTGCTTCAAGCAGAATGTGACAGAGTGGATTCTTCTCTTTGCTTAATTTTCATCTCCTAATTGACCACTTTGTTCAACTCTCTTCCATCACTGCCATGCTGTTCTATTTTATAGCATTTTTCCTTACAACACTTTGATGGAAAAATTTATGAAGAATCGAATTATTGCTGTTAGAAGGGAATTAAAACAATTTTTCATTTACAAAGTCACTGATATTGCTCTACTGTGCTCCACCTTTGGGAATCCAATTGCTCTTCTCAGCTACTCCCATTCCTCTTTATAGCACGGCAATTGCACTGTACAGATTATGGCTGCAATTTTCTCCTAATCTGTTCTGTAGAATAGAAACTGTTATAAAAGTTAAGGGCACCAATTGAATTGATAAAGCCATGGTTGCAATTAGAAAACCTAAAGGATTAACAAAATATGACAATTTTGTTAGAAATGTATTTTTAGGTGGTGCAAACATTTAGGAAAGAACGTTATTTTTGCCTATGAGTTTAAAAAAGGCTAAACAGGCTTCTGCTGTTGTGCTTTTTGTATTGCTTCAAATTATACTGAAGTGCTATAAAAGCACAATACATGTTGGGGCATTTATACTTCTGCTGCAACTCTCCTGAGCTAGGTCATCACCAAAAAACAACCTTGTTTTCATTTTTCTTCCTTTGGATTTTTATTCAGTTATTTACACATATTAAACTAAATCCATCTTTATTTCCTACCTGTACGACCTCACTGATTTCCAGTGGGCCAAATGGCTGGCACTCTGCATGTGAGGGGCTCTTCTGTCACAGCCCAGCCTGTCTCCAATGCTGAATATTCACTAGTCTGGTGAGACGTCTTATCCTTCTTGTTCACTAAGTGGCATATAGAATTTACAGTTGCCTTTGAATTTACATCACCACCAACACAGGGAAATTCTTCTAATATAATTTTTATGTGAAAATTCACCCTAAAGGCCCTATAAGCAGGGAAATTGTACTGTTAGTGATTCACTGCCCTGGCCTTCACTTTTACAGAAAAAAATAATCGTGTGTCAAAGCAATTCAAATGTAATTTCTAAGTTATTTCTTGGCTGGCAAGAATGACTTAGGGAAAGAATTTACACAGGGCCTTTCCTCTCAACTAAGAACATTAAGAGGAAGAAATGTTATTTGCCAGTATAAAACAAAATAACTTCCTGTGCATGCTGCACTGATGCTGTACAAGAGCTTGTGCCCAAACCCATCAGCACAGCCAATTTAGCAACTGATTTGCAAGGGAAAGATACCTTAGTCCTGTGGTGTTAATGTCTTTACAGTGGGGGGTCTATTGCCAGCTTCTCCAAACTCATCAACACAATCTATTATTAATACCCAGAAAGGCTTTATAGTATCTTTATAGCACAAGGCAATGAAAGCTCTGTGGTGTAATCTGTTATCTATATTGCAAAAACATGTGAAATAAAACAAAACATAGACACTTCATAAACAAAATGTTTCATCTGTTACATCCCTCTGCCTCTCCTATATATAAAGCAGTAGGGTGCAGGAAAGGCATTCAGAGAGATTTGCTGTTAGATGTGGGACTGGCTCCTTTTTAAATTCTCCTTTTTAAATTTTATTTGTAATGTGACAAACTTTAAACTGAATGAAAATTTCAGCTTCTCTCACTGAGATGAAAACATTCAGATCTTTGCAAAATTAGGCTGCATTTGATTTGCAGAGGAAAGGGTTTTAGGAGCAAAATATAGCACCTAAAATTTCTAAAGGTAAGCTTCTTATGGCGTAGCAATGAGCTGGTCAGCCCAAGGCAGGGACGCAGCTGCAGTGGGGTGAGGAAGGGGGCACAACCTGTGCTCCCATAATGCTGGAGCACGGTGCCCAGGCAGAGACAGGACCAGGTACTTGTGTCAGGACATTGCCATGGCAAGAGCCGAAGAATTTGTCTCCAGTAAGCAGCAGTAAAACCAAGTGCCCATTAGCATTTTCCTGGAGGCAGTTATTTCTTTGGAAAGCATTCAAGAACAGAATTTGAGCAGACTTGGATCTTTTCTACTATTATTGATTTACATGTCAATATTTTATATGAAAAGTCAAGAAATTACCCTCCATTTAGTCCCTAGGAACAGACACGATTAGAAATATCATTTAACAGAAAATAGCAAACATACAATTTAAAACCGAAGAAAATGTTTTGAATAAACAGGTTGTGGCAAAGGTGGAACTGACAAGGGGATATGAAGAAAGTTTTGTATACTGGGTGCATATACGTTTGCAATACAGTAAGAACCAAAAAAGCCCTCAACACACGCCAGTGTCTTATTTCCCAGATGCCCTTTTATTTTCTTTGCCTGTTGAAAATAAATTGTTCTTTTGTAGTGTTTCTCTTTTCAGTCTGACTGTCAGCTATTATTTTTCTATTTCCTCTTTTTGTCACTTTGCATTATTTTTGGTGCTGTAATTCCCATTTGTTCCCACTCCTATCTTCCTGTCTCCCATTGTTCCATTTTTTAATCCCCAGTTTTACTCTTCTTCGGCTCTTTTTTGGCCCGTTCTCAGTAGAGTTTGAGAGAATAACCAGGCGTGACTCCCTGCTATAGCAACCACACCTCCCCAGGAAAGCCACAACAATCTCTTCGGGTGGAGGAAAGTCTTTCACAAGCTGGCAGCAAAAGTAAATCCTTCTTCAAGGAACAAGAAGGATTAGCAGAGAGCAGTGGGCTGCAGACTTAACCCTACCCCTCATTTCTTTAGAGCACCAGTCACTCAGAACCCTGCTGTGATGTACAATTAAACAGAACCCCAAAAAATCCTGAATGACACAAGAGCCGGATTGTGTAAAGGTTTAATTCCACTTTAATACCTTTCCATGTTCAGAACTCAAAGATGGCAATTTAACCCAAGAATCCCCATGTGAGCATGAAGAGTTGCTGCTTGTCTTACAAAAGTCCTCACTATATTCCGCTCTAAATCATGCTCTGTTAGCCTGACCTTTAATGGATGAAACATTTTTTCCCCAATCTTGGAACATAGTTTCTCTTCATTGTCCTTCTCTCACAAACTTTGTTCTTCTGATAAGACAGAAGAGTCTTTTTCAGAGGCACAAAGCTTTGGGAGAAAATCTGTAAAAAAGGCCACCGAAAAAGGCACGCTAAAAAACCCAAACAAAACCCCCAAAATTCAAGCAACTAAAGGTGTGTCCTGCAATGTCTAGGAACGGTAATTTATTCTTGTAACGTGGAGTCACTCTCACTAACATCATCACAATTACTTATTATTAATATTACAATGGAAAATAAATAGCTCTCTTAATACATGCTTTTTTGAAGACTCCAAACATCTGATTCATCTTTTTAAAGTCAATGAACAGACTCATCTAGTTATTCTAGTATGGATGATCACTATAGTTGTTCTATAAACTGAATTTTTGGATTCACATGAACCACTAAAATCTCATAGGTTCTGAAGGTCAAATATGTTTGATAGAGTTCTAAAGACTTAGCGATCAGCATCTGCGTTTGTATTCAGGCTTTGGTAAACCATACTCTCTCAACCCATACAAAGAGATATATCCATAAGCAAGGCCCTATAGCATACCCAGACCCTTCTCTTGCCTGGAACATTAATACAGGTTTTAAGTTATTCCAGCAGTTAAACATATATCACACAGGACACTTCCACATGTGTGAAAATTAAATCCTGTTAGACACCAACAACATTATTAAGCATGCAAAGAGGATTATTCCCTTAAGCTCACAAGACTGAAAGGTTTGTCTAAACATTTTATTAACTTTTGCAGAACTTTTTTTTTAATTAAATGAAAACTTGTAAGTAGATTAGAGCTGGAAAATACTACTTTTGGTTACGTGTATGTATATATATTACATGTGCACAGATACAGAGAAAAAAATAGAGATGCCTCTTAGAGAGAATGCATACAAAATCCCCACCACATCAGTACTGCATTCCTTTCTTTTGGCGAGAAAGTTTGTGCAGCTTGGAATAGTTCTATAAAAGCAAAGAAATATCGCATGGTATTCCTGAGGGTTCCGTAAATGATTCAAAAAATTAGGTGCTTTGTTGACTATCTGGTGGAAAAAAACCTGTGCTTTGACTGCACTGTTCTGTGTAGAAAGCTGACAGAGCTTTTTTTTTTTTACTGAATATTTGCTGAAATAGAATGAAGTTTACCCATCACTAAATCTGAGGTACTTAAAATCATCTGCTAAAGATAAATAAAGGAGGAGAAGCTGTGTCAGTTTTGGTTCAAGTGAAATGAAGAACTCCTCTAACACTATCAGGAAACGGATTGGGTCCTCATTCACAGGTAACAAGCCTTTAAAAAGCTCAGCTCCACTGAGAGCTTGGTTCTAAATCTATTTTCCACTACTCCCTCACAGAACCCCCAGCTTTGACATTAAAGTGTTCTTAGCAGTGTCTCAATTTGCAGTTGGAAGGAAAACGATTCCTCTTTTGGATCTCACATCAACACAAGTCACAATTCACAAAGCAGCCTGCACTGGAAATTTTGTGAATGCCATGGGTGACACCACAGAACACGCTTGTAACCGCTGGTGGTGGTGGACATGTCCGATGGCCACGTTATGCAAGGGGCACGGACGATCTGCACATTTTTCTTGTTCTCATTTCATTGACAATAGGCATTAAAATATTTAAGATTTGCTTCTAGCACTGCACCAGGCAGGCAGGAAATGTAGAAGCTTGGGTGTACAAGTTAATGAAATATGGTTGGGTGAACATAAGCTCTTCATTTAGACAATAACAGTTACTACTGCAGTTTCTTTGTACCCGCTTTATGAAAGTCATAAACTCTCGAAAGAAAAGCATGAGCTATTTTACCCGGATCGTCTTTGACTCTCTCTCACTACCTGCTGGCGCAGTTAGAAAGTATGAACTGCCTTTGAACAGATTAGGACCAAGTTAAAGTGTGACAACATCTTAAGCTTTCTCCACATGTTGCCAATGATTTCCAACTAAAGATGTTACCCTCATCACTTCTGCCACAATGATAAGAATCTATAGCCCACTCACTTGAGGAGATAAAAGCGGTTTAGCTGACATATAAAGTACTCTGACTTGCTAAGCTGAGTGGCTGGCTGTCCCAACCTAGCAGAATTTTTCCTCTACAAAGCACAAAATCCTTATCATTAGGGACTTAAGCTGCTTTTTATTTTGAGACAAAAAGAATACTGTTTATTGGCATCCAACTCAAACCAGCTGTAAACAGTTGCTTTGATGAAGAAGCAGCTACAACTTCAGTATGCCCGAAGGCACATACCCACTGAGTGTCAATCATTAAAGGAAGAATGTAAGGTGTATACAGGGTCAAAAGGAGGCCAAGGAACATTTAAGACCTCAGGGATCCTGGACAGCCAGGTTTGCCTTTAGAACCAAAAGGGGATTTTAAGTTATTCTGCTGTATGACCTTTATCTCAAGAGGCAGCTCTGTGGCTGGGCTCAGCCCTGAGTTTCCCCAGGCACTTGCAGGGTTAGGCTTTTCTCCCAATGTGATGGTGGAACCATCACGGCAAACTTTGATTTGACAGTCCGAACAGCTCCAGAACACCGAACCTCATGATAGACTCAGGATCCACACAGAGGACCCTGACAGCAGAAGTCCTGCTGGTTTCTACAGATATTTGAGTCACAGATGTGCAGGACACCCCAAATAATTTTAAGTTATGAAAAGGATCAGTACAAGAATTATTTTTTTCATGAAGAATCACTTTACTGGCTTCAACAACTATTTAAGTTAGAGACGCACCATGAACCATTTTGCTGGGAGTAGTTGTTACAGAATTAAACATTAAATGTGAGGAAAATCGAAAATGTAATTAAAAATAAGTTTGAGAACCAACAGCAATAGTTCTGTCATGAAACATGTCTCTACAGTTACAGATATGTAACTCTTGTTACTCAGATATGTACCAGTAAAAATTCCAAACCTCAGGACCAGAGTCTCAAGGGTGCCTAGGCAAGTCACGGATTCTGTTTGGAAAACAGTGACTCTTGGATGTGCACTTGGAAGGGGTTCATAGTCATCAGAAGAAAGCAAGATAGTCCCACTTTTGTCACACAGTTCACTCTGAAAGTGCTAGCTCTCTATTCCAGCTGGGGATAAAGGACAGAAGAAACATGCAGGTATGGCTGAGCAAAGACACAAAATAGCATCACTGACAATGGTGACACTGGTGGTGTGATCTGCAGAGTATGGACAGCCCTGGGGCCTGGTCTCCTGTGCGACACCAAACCCAGAGGAGCTCTGGAGCAGGGACAAACACAGCACACCCTGCACAGGGCTGCAGCTCAGCTCTGCGCTCTTGGCACTGTGGCGAGGCATAGCTGGGACACACAGTGCTTCGAGCAGTTAGTGCCTCCCTTCTGTATCCCTGCAACACTATCCACGTCCCCTGATGTGGCTCCATTTGCAACCCTGCTTGTCTTGTGGGGCTGCTCACACGGCTCCTCCCTGCAGGAGCTACATCAACACTTGCAGCCTGCACAGTTGCTAGAGACCCAGCCCATGCCCACGCATGCACACATGCCAGTCTCATGGCCGAGGCCCCAGCCCAGTCCTTAGCTCCACTGTAGGTCTCCTGCGGTTAGAAGGAAAGCAGAATGCCTGCTCTGTGGCATCCTGGAGAGAACAGGCTTTCTAAAGCCCAGGCACATGGATGCAGATGTTCCCTTACCACAGGAGCAAGCACACCAAAGAAGCTTGGCCAGCCGTGCCTACAGCTTTGTGCTGCAGCCAGACTGACATGGACCCTTACAGAGGTTAAACGCCAGCTGCCCTGGGGCAGCTCATGAGGGTGGGCTGGCATCAACTGCTGGCCCCCCAGCCACCTTTCCTCTTCATTGGACCCTCTTCCCGGTGGAAGCTGGCATCTTACAGTTGGTCCAGGCTTCCTCCTGCTCCCCATCCCCAGCACAGCAAGAGAACTTTCCCAAAACGAGCAGCGGTACAAAGGGTTCCAGCACCAACCAGCAGTGCCGGTTACTGAGTCGTGGAGTTTGTGTTCCTTTAGAATTGAGTGACTGTTTCAGTGTGAATTCAAATGCTAAATTAACTCAGATACTAGGTAAGCCAGGCTAACCAGATTTCATTCATGCCACATGAGCTGGAATAGCTCCATATTTCATAGGAAAGCATTATTTCTGTAGAAAGCCCTAGTGCCACCAGAGAAGTGGCTCCTCCAGGCACAGGCTCAGCACTTCCTCCTACTGCCATGGCTGGGAAGATATACACCAATTTTACCAGTTCCGTCGGCAGATACAGGGCACATCTCCCTGCCCACATCCTCACAGATACCACAGGCAGATACCCTTGTTTTGGAGATTCAGGTCAATACTGCTGCCCAGGCTTGGAATCCTCTTCTGGGCTCCTGACAGCCTCGCAGCCTCTCCCTGGCCATACCTGTAGCCACAGCACCATCCTCACACTGCCCACTCACACAAACTGGAGCCAGGCTTTCCTGCTGCTCACCCTCATCCTTTCCCAGACCACATCACAGGAACATCTCCAGCCCTTGCTGCACTGGCGCCTGCCTGGCATTCAGCTGCTGAACACCCATTTGGTGCAGCTGGTTCTCCCAGGTACGCTGCTGGAATTGCATGGATTGTTTTGGGCTTGCATGACAGGCAAAAGACAGTAGGAAGTTTGTGGCACTGTTAGATATACAACATTACATGCATAGGATAAAAAAATGTCTTCACAATTTATTCCATTAAGAAATTTTCCTGCATAAAACCTCATAAAATATTTTTTAAAGAGACAGTAGTTCATCTTTATTGTCACATTGATATCTTTATAAACTTACTCTAGTGATCTATAGGAGAAGCAAACCAGACAGCTCTGTATTTATGGGCATATTTTAAAAGCCTCTTATATTTAACAACTGCATTTAGCTGTGTTAACTGCAAGTTGCAGTAATAAAGGCTCTGCACACTTCGATGCTAAATTAAAAAAAGTTCTGCTGTTCAATAATACATAGATGTTCGGTTTTTTTCATTACTCTTTAATATCATTTCCATTTAGTTTATAAATAATTGTAGCTAGCTAATGAAACGAAATAAAACCTGCCTCCAACCCATTCCCTAGAGCAAACTAAACTCCTCGTTTTAAAGCTTCTTAATCACCGCCCAGTTCTTACAAAATTAGCATAGTAATGGGCTTTAAATTGAGCCTCTTTGTTTTTTAATTAAGCTCCCAGCAGGTAAAAATAAAACAGATTATTGAAGAATATGCCAACACTAATAGCCTGAAACTCTTTTGACAATTAAAAAGATCCCATGTTAACCCTTTTGAGGAATCCTGCATGCTAATTAGTCACTCTGAGCCCCAAATCCATCAATATTCCATCTAGACACCTTGTAAAGTTGAGATGGTGAAGCCTATCCGTGTCAATACCCACTGCCATTTCCAGCAGAAAGGTGAGGCACAACCTCTCAGTGGCAGCAGGACCGCACGGGACAGTGTTTTCGGACCCGCATGCCATCACCTTGCAGGCACCGGTACAGCAGTTCAGTTTGTGCTGGGCACATGTGGGGCAGCACCCACAGAGCTCAGGAAGCGTGGGTTGATGCTTTGAATCCACCTGCCCCTTGAATCCCATGGCTGGCTGGGCAGCAGAGCAGAGACAGGGATGGCTGGAGGGGAGGCTGGCACAGGCCTGGCTGGAGCTGCTCGTGACTGCCAAGGCCATCAGCACTGGCCAGTGGCCGCTGAGCCTGCAGGCCCAGGTCCACTCTGTCTCCCAGCCCTGCGCCAGCAGCGTCCTAGACCCTGGGCCTCTGCTTCCCACTCCTGGCTCCCTTACAGCTCACTCCGGGGCTCAGACAAAGAGCCCCCCTTGCACTCTTTTAACTCCAGTGCTCACTGTTTGGCGATACCTCCTTGGAGCCTCTGCTGCATTTTGTACAAAAAAAATTAACTGGATGCCAGCGGTAGCAGCCCTAGTCAGCACTTCAGCTCCTGAAGCTTATTTGAAGTGTCTGCCTAGCAGCGAGTGCCCCAAACATGCCGGAGACACAGCTACTCTTTTCTTGCTTAGCAACATCAGACTGCCCTAGAGGCAAAGGTAAATCTTAAGCAGAATAAGGGAGTTAAGAAAGAGCAACACTGAAGCCATGTCATGGACAGCAGTGATTCTCTGGGAAAATTTACTAGATATGGCTGGCAGCCTAGAAATAGGAATAGCACTAAGTTTCGCTGGTAGCTCTCTGTCAAATATTTGGAAACATCTTTCCGAGTCCCACACTTTTTCAGTCTGATTCAAGCATCAGTGTGAAGTGCTGGCTGCACTCAACTCACATCAGCCAGGACTATTAATCCCCTGCTTTCAGGAGCTGTGTCCATCCCCAGAAATGAAATCCACAACATGAAAAGCCCATTCATTTCCAAGAACGTTGATCACTCTGCATCCTTCAGAGACTCACAATAAATGGTACCGAATGCTCTTGTGTACTCAGGAAAACCCTGTCAGGTCTCAGGCAGCCGCAGTAACTACTGTCAGTTGCTGCTTTATATTACACCTTATACCGCAAGGGTCACTGTGATGTAATTAGGGGCCAATAGAGAATGTGATCAGATTTAAGGGCAGACTCCAGCCGTGAATATATGCTGCCTTCTTTCACTGAAGCATTTGGGAGCCTCTAACATGTCCTAATGTGTAATTTCCAAAGACAAATCACATTTCTTGTGTCTCTTAACTGATACTCGGTAATTTAGGGAAAGAAGGATGCGCTTTGCCTAATGAATTTGTATTCCATTATAAGTAAAGACCTTCATTTACCCTATGCACAAGGACAAGTGTTACAAACTTCACGGAGCATCTCTAGACTGTGCCTTGTCACAAATAAACATCACCAGCAGAATCATTCAAAACAACTTGAATCCTTCACAATTTCCCCAGAAACACCCTAGAGTAGATGACATACAATTTATGTAAGGACTAGAGAGGCTGGACTGCAAGATGCTGAAGATGAAGAGTTTCTTAGGTGGAATTCTGGGTCCCACAGCCCCTCTCCTCACTGCTTCTGCTGGGCCTCATGGAGAGACCGCTCCTGTGTACAGAAATGCTGATTCCTCCTGGGAGCATTTCAGTTATGGGGACCTCTCCAGGAATATATTTTCTTTAAAGCAAAAAGCCACAATGCTGAGAATAAGCTTGCAACATTTTCAGCACATCTGGTTGAGAACAGCCGGAGAGGCAGTGTTCAGCACACACTTCTTCATCCTTGTGCTTGAGGTTTGTCAGCTATTGGTGGGGCTCCAGGGGGCTGGAGGAGGGAGCGGCAACTTGTGAGGGAGGCATTTCTCAAATTCCCACAGAGCTGACTTGAGGGAATGCAGAATCCTCTGCAGCAAACAAATGAACTCCAACAACTTCATACCAAAAACTTCCTAGCAAACTGAGGATAACAATTCCCTAAGCCCATGAGATTTATATACAGAGGTCAAGCTGGAAAGTGTGCATATGTACATTTTGCATTACATACCTGTGCCATGTCACATTAAACAGGCTATTCTATGAAACTACTGGCTTAGCCATTTTGAAGACATGCATTCGTCCCAGTGCATCCTAACATAGAAATACAAGAGGAGCTCAGCACAATGGTGCATTTAACAATACTTCTATCTTTTTTGACAGTTTTTACCAGGCCCAGAGACATTTCTTATTAAATGAATAATCCCTCTCTCACCACAGAATCAGTCAAAATGTAAGAAACTTTTCTCCATGTCTAATTTTCTGCGGAAGATAAAACTACAACGAACCTACCCAATTTTGCTCGGTGTGCACAGGCTGTTATCTCCACCAGTGTCTGACCTTTTGCAAATGTGATCCAACATGACCTTTTACTGTTATTGCAGTAGTAAATGCAGTTTTTCAAGGAATCCTCACTGGAGCATGTTTTACCTTAGTAGTTGGTTTGCATCAGAAAATCCAACTTCTCTGCTGTGTAGGGTTTATTAACACAGCTATCTCTATAGAGATGTACAATTTTATATGAACCTTATATGAAATCAGCATTATTATCATCAAGCAGCACCTTTCAATGGGCAATGCAGCTGTCCAAACACTGCCTGTTGTACCTGGGCAGCATATAGGTACCTGTTTGCTCTCTTCCAGCAGAATACACAGAGGTAATTCTTCTGGATTTCACCACCGTCCCTTGTTTTACGCTTTATAGTCAACTTCTCAGGAAATCAGAGAAAGGTATTATTTCCTAACAAAAATATCTGTCATCTGATCATGGCTGGCAGCGTCAACCTTCCCCCCATTCCCCCAAACAAGTGCTTTTGTTTAATGTCTCCTTGCGGGAGTGTGTTTTATACTGGCAAAGCATAACACGGTTTCTTTTGGACAAAGTATATCCAACCATTGCTTGTTGAAAGCTCACACCATCCTTTGTCTCATAACGAAGCTGGACTTATCATTGCTCAATAGAGGAAAGGGGGAAAAAAAAACCAAACCCAGAAAAAGGCTACACATGGATCCTTTGTTTGAAAATCAGACTCTCGACATATCAAAATGCCAGTCCACAACCAACTCAGCTGATCCAGGTAAGGGGCTCTCTCATAACTTGGAAGCACATTCAGAAGTTACCAAAACCAAAAAACAACACTAACATGGAAAGAACAGTGTTTGGATCCTAATGGTCTTTTAAGAGTTCCAGTACTGGGAAAAAGAGATCTGCAAAAGACTAAGATCAAAAATCAGACAGCAGTGCCCCAGACCATCCTCACCACACCTTCCTTCCTACATCCATCTGGTTCACTTAAAAAACTGTGCAGACTTGTCCACGCTAATCCACATATTCAAAAATGGGCACGGAATTTATGCCTTCATGGTGCACTTTTTAAATCACTCTTTGAGATATGGACCTCAGTGAGATGACAGACCTGTTAAACTACTAGAGTTGCAATCTCATTTGGAATACATACATGCATTTTTATTTCCAAATTATGTCAGAACTGGGAGAAAGACTGTGCAGGTCTTGTATTTAATAGCACATCAGAAATCAACATTTGCCAAATACAAGGCTCTGGAAATAAGTTGAAATACTAAGACTGTGTACAATAGTCATCTGTAAGGAACTCCTGAGTTGGTCAAGAAAAGTTCACATCCCTTTCTGAGTAAGTGCAGAGTGAACAGATTAACTGTGTGCCTTCCTGAACGAGCTCTCAATAACAAACGTTACTGAATTTAGGAGAAGACTATCATGAAAGCTACTGATGATCTCACCAGCAATCGTACATACCGAGGAGTCCTGGGACGATGGTAGTGGAAAACATGAAACAAAAAGGGGAGCCCCTGATTCAGATACCATGAAGATGCAAGCAGCTCAGTGCAAGGCTGTGCATTTGCACTTGAAAGCTGGTGCACACCAGATAACAATCTTCTTTAAGTTTCTATCACTTGTCAATTCATGAAAAACTAGTAACAGCTTGCCAGTAACTTTCAACAAAAGCCCTGGTCTTTCTTGATAAGGCTCTGCTCCTGATTTTCTTAAATCTTCTTATAGTAAAGACTAGGATTAATCTATAAATGCAAAAAGATGTGACTACAGTGGTTTCTGAAGCAACACAGGGATGCAGCAGTGAATCTCACACAGCTCACAGTGTTCTGCTTCCTGGCATTAAAGATGCACTCTGGAGCAGGAAGGTGGCCCCAGAGCTGAACTGTGCAGCCTCTACGTGCATGAAAACTGGAACATTTTTGCCATACTATGGGGAGATCACAAAGCTCAGGAAAAAAGTGTGAAGGCTGGTTTTGGAGGGTGGTTTTTTTTTGTTATTGTTTTGAGGTGTGCACGTTTTTCTTCTGTTTTGCCCCTTTGGGAGACAACATAGACTTGATGTGCTGCTGTTCTGTTTGTAAAGAAACGATGTCCTTACTATCAGTATTTGCTGAATGCAGACGGAGAAAAGGAGGAAGGGGCAGTTCTGCTTTTCTGTGTCAGAGAACTTCAACACAGATGTAATACTGAAGATGTAATACCTTCAGAGTGCCCGGCCAAGGGTGATGATAGCTGACATTAAAGTCAAGCTGCATGGAGAGAGAGAGAGAGACCTATACAGCACTGACTTACGCTCCCACTTTAGGAAGGAGCAGGGGCTCTGCCTAGAAGTACTAAGAGGAAATAAATAGGGAAGTGAAATTTTGGTTTAGTTCAGGAGGAGGAACAAGAGACAGCCCTTTGTATTGTATCATATAGTACGTTATCTATATAGTTTTCAGAGACACATCCATAGCGTGGTTAATTGTGCACTTTTGCAGACTGCAAAAGACAGATCTGTAACTTTGGAGCATTTACATACACACGCATATATACATTGCAGTTAGTCCTGCGATGGTAACTGTACAGAACAGCACAGAACTCCCAGGTCCGCAGCACCCTGCAAACCCCCAGTCATTCTGCAGCGGTGCCTGTGGGCTCACTGAGGCAGGCTGCCCTGCAAGGCTACTGCTACTGAGCAGGGATTGTCCTAGTCCTACAGCATTCTCATTAAATGCTCACAGAAGATATTTCTTTACTGCCCTTTATTTAAGGATCACCTGCCACACCCCAGGCACAAGGGCAAAGGTGTGACTTTTCCAATTTCTGCTGTTTATTCAGAAGAAACCTTTAACTCCTTACAGCCACACCATACTTTCTTATCCCTCCACTGTGTCCCCTCTTGTCTTCCAGCCCAACTGTGCTCCACCCTGTAAGGCACTGTGCTCTAATGCAGTATGTACCTCCTGTTCACTGCATGCTCTTTGCCTGGCTTTTCCACATATACTCTAAGTTCTTCATGACAGCAACTTTCTGCTCTCCTATGCTGTACGGCACAGAGCACAGCCAGCCAGCATCTCTTTTGTAGTAACCATGACTAACGGCACTGATCTAACCCAGCAGCGAGTGTGGGAAAACCAAGCTGTGGAAGCAGGACTGTGCTCGGAGCTGGGGAAGGGCTGGAGGAGCTGTGCCAGAGCCCGTCCTGCTGGATGCCACACAGTCCAGCTTCTCTTCTTCTGCTGAGCCACAGTTGGGCCCTCTGACAGTTACAGAGGAGCAGGGTTACGGCTCCTGTATTTTTCTTGCTTATTATATAAACTGACTTTGGTCATCAGCTGCCAAGTGGAAGAAACAGCGTAAGGTAAATATACATGTAGCTGAACACCAAGCCCAGAAGTGTCATTTAGACCCGTGGTTTCTTTTGCTCCCACACACACTTCAGTATCTGACATTTCACAGAATGTATCAGTCAAGACTATCACCTAATTGCAGCAATCTCTTGGTTAAGAGTGAACTCCTGGCAAAGCTTCAAGCTCTGATCATTTCAACTGAATCCAACTACAAGAGAACAACTACCTTTAAAGCTGTCATTTCTTATAGCAGGACCATTCCTGCCACCCCGTGAAGCTTACCTGCCACATCCTCTAAGTCCATCCTGTAGATGACCCACATCAGCCCTTGGAATTCCACTGGATTTATAGTTCCCATCAAAACGGCCAAACTCTGGACGATTTTGTGCATAAGGCAGACTTTTACCTGGCAGTAACTCAGTAAACAATTTTGTAAATCTGAAAATGGTAATTAAATAAAAAGTAGCAAAATATGTTTCTTGCACCCAAGACATTGTCTTCTCTCATATTTTTGAAGCAATTTTTTCCAATTTATTTTTTGTCTATCTTACATTATCTGAAAGTGACATAAGCTAGCCATTAATATTTTATTAGACTTGGCATTATGCAAATTAGAGAAGTTTGGACTTAACCATAAATCAGCTCTCAGCCCCCAAGAGGACTGCTCACATGATTTCCCACCTACTAAACACTGACGTTCAGCATTCTTCTGCTCTGGAAGAGATGAACACAATCCCTGACTTGACCCTGTACAGATAGAGGGAGTGAGGTAGGTTAGGGCTTTAAAAGCCAGCCCAGAAAGCAGTCCTCCTTTGGCTGCTGATGGAAGCATAATTATTTTTAAAAACATTTCAGTGTAAGTGACATACTGAAAAGAGATATGAACACTATTTATAAGATTTCCACACTCTGAAGCAGGGATTTTGATTGGGCTTATAGCACTGTAGTGGTTTACTTCAGCAACCCTGCACACTCATCTCACAAAACAGGGAAATCCATAACTGAAGGCAGACTGAAACGCTGAACTCAAAAGTCTCCAGACTTGCCTGATCCTCTCCACAGTGTACGAACATGAATTAGAGCACCAAGTGCACGTAGAGCCCTGCATTAACCATCCAAACACATCTCCTGATCCAAAAGTGAGGGAAACAAAAAGGTATTTCTTAGGGAACTCTTAAAATGATTATTACTTGCAACACATAGTTTATTTGCAACTACCAAACACCACGGGCTGGAATGAATCTCCAAGCTCTTCTTTTCGTTACCCACCAGAATCAAAAGTATGATATGCTTAATTTAAACCATATTTCTCCAGCCTCTAAGTGGTTTAACAGAGCTCAAAAGCTTGTCACCCTGTAGAAAACAATTTTTTCTATGAAAAATTCACAAGCTCAAATACGCAAATTGAAAAAAAATAAATTATGAATGTGTTCTTCCCAATACATACATTCTTACATTAATACACATTTTCTCAAGCCCATGGCAGACTTTCTATACAGCACGTTACAGCATAGCAAGATGCATTTGCTACAGGTATGTAACGTAAAACTGTTTGTAAGAAACATCCTAAACATGTCCCTTGCTGTAAATGTGACATCTTTACAGCATATGCTTAGCAAATGAAAGCCCTGGGAAAAGGAGGAAAGTCAGGATACCTCCCATATAACTGATTGTAAATTCTTGGGCACCAGGTTTATATTCTTAATAACCTACTAGTTAGACTTAGTGTGTCTGTTCCATCTAAGTCAATTTAAATGAGGTGTACCAGATACAGTACATAAAGTGTTTCATACTTGTGGAGATATGTTTAACTATTGTTTCTTTAGGAAAATCTAATAGCTAGCTCCATTTAATCACTGTCAGATGTTCTACATGTTGCAAGTGGTAACTTCCTTGACACAAACTGCTTTTAATCAGGAATCTCCAACATATCTTGCATACATCTCAAACTGACTTTTGTGATACATTAAAAGGTTTTTATAGTATTTATTTTTTGGTTACATTATCGTGGTTTACTTTTTGCTTTACTGGGTACTTAAGAAAAAAAACCCTATAAGGTAAATTTTTCTTTCTCTGGAAAAGGCAATTAATTCCATGGGGTTTCATAAAAATTAAAACCCAAATGCAACACACCCCACCTCCCCCTCCCACAAGCTCTCACTGCACTCACTTGGAGTCTGGGTTAATACAATCAATTCTGTCACACTGGTGCAAACCCAGCCTTGAGTCCAGTGCAGTGTTACTGTTCTCCCTGATCTCTATGGTTGTTTGTAAACACATCTTGGCTGAGAGCATGTGGATGGAGCACTGATAATAAGAGCCTTCAAACTATGTTCTTTAACTTCTCTGACTCTAGAAAGGCAATCAAAGCCACCCCCCAATGTGTGATTAAATATACGCAGGGGATAATCTCACCACCAAAAAGCTGGAGAAAAGGTGGTGTTGAGACTGGTTTGAAGTGGCCTCCTTAATAGAAAAGGACGGTCCCTTTCTGTGTACATCATGATTTGCTTTGGGATTTCTGTTGTGCCCCGTAAGCCTACAGGATATTACAGCAGCTTTTGTGTCGCTGGTGACCCAGCTGTTCATTATTGAAAAATTCCACTGCTTGATGCTGAGGGCAGGAAGGCTGACCCCTCATCTTATGGACGTTACTATCTTTCAAAAGATACAGGATTAAAGGGCCGAGCAAAATCTGGAGGAAAGCTATGTCTGGTTTTCTGTGTTTTCGTTGTCTTTCGCTATATTGGCCCGGAGAGGGATGTTTGTATAGGATTTAATTAGTTGGAATCAGGCTGAGATTATTGTTGAGACTATTTACTCAGCAAATCTCCAGTCTGAGCCGGAGCTCGAAATGAGTCTGAATAAGAAAATTGAGGAGTGCTCAGTCTTACTGCTCATATTCTGTAACGAGCAGTGAGACATGGATGTGAAGGGTCTGATCATGTGAGGTGCTGAATGCCCTTCGTTCCCACTGGGATCAATACTGCATGGGGGGAACTACCATTATATCACATGATTGAGCCTTAATCAGCTATAAATAGCAAGTGGGAAGATCACAAAAGCCCCTGTGGTTTAAGAACAACATTTACTGCATTCTCTTGGGGAGCTTGGCTATAACGCTAGTGCATGATACAGCACAAGAAGCAATAAAAGGCGTGTTAGCACTGCTACAGTTGTGAGGATCCAGTTGCTCCATATAGATCAACTTTATAACTAAAAAAGTTAGGAATATTTTTTATTTTTTACATATTTGTTTTTTAAATTAAAGCATTGAGTTTTGGATGTGAGACTCTGGACCCATGAGCTTCAGTGGAAAAGACTACATTGCAACTTCTAGATACTGGTAGGTATGTAGGTAGCTGGAAGTGGAAGCCGGAGGGGCAACCAATATGGGAGAACACAAGGAACACAATTCTGCAGAAGGACAGGAGCATTTGAGAACACAGCAAATTTGCATTCTCCTGGTTTGGGAGGGAGGAGACTCTGGCAAGAGACTCCCGAGGAGTCACATCTTAAATTTCTCAATAGTTCAAGGCTCTGAGCTCTCTGCATTTCAAAGAGAGGGTGGTCACTCCTTTAGGAAAGGTCTGTAATGGTCAATAATCTGCTGCTTGTTCAATAACACGGGTATTTCAGTCACCATGTGCAAACGCAGAGATATTGATATACTTTCTGTGGCTCTGGAGGGAGCAGAAGTGGTCCTTCCATCTACCCTTTGAACAGTGCTCCTCTGTGCAAGAATTCAGGTGGAAAGCCACTGCAACACACATAGTTATTGGACTGCATTTCCTTGTAGGAGGACCTCTATCAAAATTATGAACAGCTGCTTACAGATGCAAGTGGTCATTGTCCAGTGCGTTACAGGAGGCACTAAGATTGTTAGAAAGGAGAAAAACACATGAGCACCCCTTAGCCAGGCACAATCCTCACCAAAAAATCACACCCTGTGATTTATTAGGCTGGAAATCTTGATGATGACCCAGAGCTAGCTGCCAGGACCTCATGTCTTGAACACTACACAAGTCCAACAGTATTACTGCAGCAACATCCCATTATTTGATGAGAGTGCACAGAAACCAAATGACTCCTGCCACGCAGGAGGATGCTTAAGGTGAGGTGGCTGTTGCTTTGGTTGCACTGGTTACTATGGCATGAACCTGGCCCTGCCTGCGAGGGGAGTTCTGCAGGCATGTTGGTCTGCAGATGTTACCATTCATGAATCTGCTGTCTGCAGAGGTGAAAAGCCCTTCCCGGAGGCACAAGGCCCCTTGTTGCCTGGCTGCACTCCTTCAGTCCAAATAATATTGTTTTAAAGTCACATTTGCCAGACTGAAGAGTAACAGATACAGAGAAAGCAAACACATGAACTCCAGCAGATCCTCACCAAGTCAGACACCAGTGACCGCCTGTTTAAAAAGACAAAAGCATGCTCTGACCCACACCTCAGAGCAAAAGGCAGTAGGCACACTGAACATCTCCTCAACTACTGGAAAATTAAAATAGAGCAAGGAAGTAGAGGAAAAATCAGTGCTGCTCTCAGATCCAAGCTCTGACTTTTACCGGTTTTGAGCAAACTCTTAGCATTGGCTCAAACGGCCTTTTGTGAGCAAGTGTGTTGTCAGCGTTTTTCCTTTAAAGACATATAACTTAAAGAATAAAGCCAGACTGAGATTTATGCTGCAGCTTTCTTTCGCTCCCCCCCACTTTGGTAAATTACTGATGTTGATGTATTAGTCAGCTCTGCAAGCTGTGGGCAAATGACTTCAAAAGCAGAGGTTTACACTGCCAGGAAAGAGGACAGGATGGACCTCTCCAGTGCCGGGGGTGTGGATCCTGCCTCTGAGCAAGGCAGAAAGGCATCTTATCTGTAGCTGCTGTGTAGAGCTGGGAACTTCCCCAGACCTTTGCCAACTGTTCTCAACATGCCTGACGGATCACAGGGCCTAAGGAAATTATTGCCATGTTTATATTACATGGTTATATTATCTGCCTGCAGAAACCATAGCCCCCTTGTGCACTCAGATCCTTCTCCCTAAAGAAAGGAAGAGAATTTGAATAGAATAGTCTGAATAGCAGCAAGATGCAACAGACAATGAACAGAAAAACCTCTTTGAAATATTTTGCTAGCAATCCTGTATGAAACAGCAAGTATGCATTCCTCCCTGAAACACGCTATGAGCTTTCATAAATAAAGCTTTTTCTGAAAGTTAATATTTTATAAAGTTTCAAGTATGGAGGAAGAGCTGCATGGCTCAGCCCACAGACAGAAATCCCTGGGCAGAGGCTGCCCGGGGGAAGAAGGGCAGTGCAGGCAGTTGCATCTCACACTGGTGCCTGCTGGGCTGGGGGTTCATGCCTGGTCCCCACGTTCAGCTTGGCATCCACCCAGGAAGGCAGCACCGCAGTGGCCCCAGCTGCAGGGGAAAGTGCAGGCTGTGAATCCAGCACCATGGCTGTGTGGTCTTCATCAGATGACCAGAAAAGCACTGCAGTAAATGTTCATCTGCTTGGCTTTACAGCTACACTTGCTCCTTTGTTGAGCCGACACGCATAGAACAGGGCACAGAACGATGGCTGAAGGCACCCGGGATGCCCTGCTCTGCCCATTGTGAGCCTGTCCACCGGTCATCCAGAGCCATACACACCGAGCCATTTTCAACAAGGGCTAATTAAGCCCTTCCCCGCTTTTTTTCTTCTTTTTCTCTCTCTCCTTTCTCCTTCTTTTCACAGAGAGCAAATGGATGGTTAAAAAGCCCTTATCTGATAGCGTTGTCCAAACTGTGTTGCACCTTGAGACAACTGACATCCAAGCTGTTGACAGCGTGATTTCCCTATCGGCTCATCCTCCCATGGAGAGCGACCAGGGCCAATATTTTTGGTGATATAAAGAAAACTGTTTTCACAGACAGAACATGAAAGACACAAACTCTAGATTACCACTAAGATTAGCATGCAAAAATGTATTTGAATTTCTGATCAGCAGGAGGCTTCAAAGGGACCAAGTGCAGATTAGCAGGTGTTACGTGAAAAAAAAGAGAGAGCTTTTGTGCTACAAAGTTGCACGAGCAAAACAAATATGTCTTTCACTTTGAAGAGCTGGGGAGGAATTTGTGGCCATTGCCATGGAAACTCAACAGGCCTTACGCTGTAAAGCCAGAATTTGGAGACAGAACTGCTGTTATGTCTGTATGCTGCTGAATACAACGTGTCTTTATCAGAAGACTGGTGGGGAAAGTAAAATGACAATGTGACACCATTACGACACCTTTGTTTGTTTCAGCTGGATTTTCATTATCTGAAAAAGGAAAGAGCACAGCAGGCACTTGCTTTCCGTAACTACATTAATTTGGAGGAAAATTTAAAGGTTCCACAGGACCGTGAATATCGTTAACACCTAGCTAAATTTGCTTGGTCAAATTGGTCCCACACAAAAACTGTGTAGGGTCAGTCTTTGGCTCTATGTTTTAAAATTCTTTTTTCCACTTTTTTCAGTCATCTCATCTCTGCATCGTAACTGAATGGTGCTCATGCGAATCACTGGGCCCTGATTAATTAGCAATGATCTCCAACTCAACCAAAGCAGCTGTCTGGAGAACACGGTACTGCTGTTCTCCACACCCTGGGTGACCACACTCAAACTGTTACAGATCCAGGCCCTCAGGCCCTCTAAATGGTGCTTTGCTCTGGTGCTGGCAGCAGACCGGCAGCTGCTGCAGCCTCTCAGGTTATCCCCATGCACCCATCCTAGGTGTCACGGGCAGTTGAAATATCCCCAGAAGGGACAGAGACAAGTCCTGCTCCAGGACACAGGGGAACAGAAGAGAAAGACAGCACAGCAAAAGCAGGAGGTGGCGAGAAAGGTCCTCTCCAAGGGGCAGCAAGCAACAGCGGGACAACGGGTTCAGGCTGCACTGCCGCTCATGCCTACGGCATCTGCCTTCGGCTGCCTGGCGTACCCAGCCCTAGTTACAGCTATTGCCTTATAAACAGAACACATCCACACTTAAAAAGCTAGTCCACCACTAACTCATCATCATCAGCACACTTAAAACACACAATTAATTAACTGATGCCAAGATATTACACTTAAAGGTCACAGTATCTCATGACAGATTCCGCTATGCCGTTCAGCGTCTGCCAGCCAAGCAGCCTGGCTGAACTGGCCGCAGGGTTAATGAGTGGGGAGCCTGCAGGAAACTGCTGCTGCTGTGGGCAAGACCAACTCTGAGGCCACAGACCCATGCTGCCGCAGTCCTCCACACGAAGGGCCACCCCAGACCAAGGCCATGGTCAGCCAAGGTCTCCCACTTGCTCCTGCAGCCACTGAGGAGGTCACTTCATGCATGCTAGAAAATGAGGCGGCTGTGAAGCAAAGGCAGAGGCTGTTGGTTCTCCATCAGTTTGGATTCCTCTGCAGGGAGGCCATGGCTGCTGACACTGCTGCCAACGGCTGCCCATGCACCAGGTGAGGAGCAAGTGCTCAGGGTGTCTGGGGACACCTCACACAGGGTGCAACACATGAAGGAAACAAAATTATGGAAGACTGAAAAGGCAAACTTCAGAAACCCCTCCAGGGCTGAGGGTCAGCAGGGACAAACACAGTGCTCTATCTGCTATGCTCACATTTCCAGAGGATCCTGCCTCCAGGCACCTCTCTGAAGTGTGCTCAAGATTTTGTGCAATCCTCCCAGAGAACGTTCTACTTTGCAGGTTCCCTGGGGACTTTCTGGTTTTAGGGGGATTGGGGAGGATGGGTTATTAGGCTTGCTCTGTTTACAACTGCCCTTCCAAGAAAACCCTGAGCAGAGGGATCCTGGCACCATGTTATCCACAAGGCCAGTTCAGAGAGCCCTGGTAACACTGAGCAAAACTGGTTTCCTAGTTTTCAGACAGGACTGTCAAAAGATACATCTTAGACACATTGAGTTTTGGTTAGTTTCTTCTTGTTGAAAATCTGAATTGTTATTTTAAAAAAATAATCCACCTTGGTTGAGTGTGAGCCTTATACAACACCTTGAAATGCCCTACTGCATTAAATTAAGAACATCTTCCAACCAAAATAATTCTATAATTCTATATTCTGTATGAAACAGAAGTAGCAGCACTGTCCAGACATTGAATATCAACTACCTGCGAAAAGAATGAGTGAAACAATAGTCACTGGGAGTGCTTGAAAACCAGTGTACTTGCTGAAACATGTATTCCCTGCCTTAGATCTCGTTTTTAACTTCCACAACTACTTGCATAAGAATACCAACTTCCTTTCCAGCTTGACTTACCTTACCTACTTCATTCATATTTGCAAGTATGCATTTTGCCCCCAAGAAATCTGGCAGAAAACGAAAGTGCTGTCCTTTTCTACTTGTTGGCTACTTATGAAAAGACTTACAGTATTAAAAGCTAAAGAACTGGTTCCACAGAATTCCACAGAGATAAAGCATACAATTTGTTGCAGATACTGACTGAATTTCAGTATCATTTGCATTCAGCTAAGAGGGAGCAAAGACTTTTGGTTTTAATCACTAACTAGTCATATGTCTGTATACACAAGGTAAAAAGCAAATAACACTTGCATGTGAAAAAAAGAAGTATGCTTTAAAAATAATCATTCTTGAAGAATATTTTATATAGGCCAAGCACTTTTAAACTAAGTAGCTACACTGAGATAGTTCTGGAAAGCTAGGAAGTGAATATTTAGACCTTTCTCATGCCATGGGTTTCTGAAAAACTACTCCTTCAAGTGTAAACATTCAAGAAATATGCAAACACATCATTTATCTAAGTGAAATTAAAAAATGTAATCTTCATTTATAGTTTGTTTACATTTCTAGTAAAAAAAATATTTTACATTCATATTTAATTCTAAGATAGATATGACACAATAAAGATAATCAATTCAAAACAAATATAATTTCAAAATACGGGCTGGAAATGTGCAAAGATTATTCTGAACAAATGAAGAACGAAAGAAAGAAATTTTATGATACAGATCTAGAAGCTGAGGGAATAACTTACAGTCAAATGCTAAGGTTTTACACTGTCAGTTATGTAAAACAGCCTAAGACAAGGCAGCTGAATTTGTAACTCACAAAACCCTGACAAGTGTGGTCAACCTCCTGAAAGCAATAATTTATTATCAGAAATGTCACGCCTACACAATAGCCTTATTGTTGATTCATTAGGTAATTTCCCTTGAAGACCAGCTGTTTCTAGTGTGGTAGGATGAATAATGAGGAAGATATTCAATGTTCAGGGTACAAATGACAGACATAAGGAGGTTCTAACACCACCAGCGTCCCACTGCCTACGGCACCAGCTCTGTGCTGGAGGGTAAAGGTCCTACACCTCCCACTTGCACAGAAAACCTCCCAGGTGTCAGATTTGCTCAGAGGGCAGGTTGCTGTGCAATACCTTCAATAGAATCAAGAGACCCATGTGATACGGCCAAGGAGGCCTTGGGCTCATTGTCACCTTCTATTTCCATTGACGTGCCCTGAGGGTAGATACTTTCTCCTCCCAGCAGACTCAATTTATTCCCAGGTGCTCTAGTGAATGTCTCGCCACCAGTACAGCTTGCAACGACAGTCCTGATGGCTGTGCTCCGGGCAAGCTTTTATCCTATTTTCCAGAAGTGACTCTTTTTTAACCTTAAGCCAAGTACTATCTAGATAATAATTATTAAACTATAATTTACTACAGCTAGTAGTACTATCTGCTAGTTGTTTGGGGTTTTTTTAATTTTACACAAATACATTATTTGTCCCTCAAATGATCCCTTTGAGGGCTACATCTCCATCATGTTAAGTAACGCTGCAATTAAAGTGAGTTAAATTCACCAATAAGCAGACAAGCACCATGTGCTGTATGGTTGGTGTTCATTATGTTCAGTACATTAATGCTAACAGTTTGTCAAGTCTTTTCATGCTACAGCCACCTAAACTGCATTAACCAGGGGAAAAAAAACCCAAAACAACAACAAAAAAACAAAACAAACCCTATGTCTAAAGCCTGCCATTTGATCGGCCCTTTAAAGTGAACCTGAACCTGGAATGCAAAATTCAGGTGGAACCATTTCTTTGCCTTTCAGGATGTATTTATTTGGAAATGCAGATGAACTCTGAGCAGCACTAGAAGCAGAAGCACAAATACAGCGTTGCACAGAGCGGGATCTGATGACAATGGCCGTTGCTTTTGTTATGTTCCCAAAGGCCATAGGAGGATGGCAGTCTGGATGTTGACAGTCACCTCTACATCAGATTCAGTGAGCATAACTAGTGTACTGATACTCACGGGCTGACAGAAGGCAGGAAATTTTCACTGAAATTAAAACAAACAAACAAAACCACCAGAAAGTACGCCCTCTCTACCTTGCCTAGTGACGGCTTAAGCTTTGAGATGAGGGAAGAATAATTCAAGTTCTAAAGGCCTGTCATTTGGAAATGTCCCTATTCCTGCTATATTTTAAGTCGCTATTACATTAACACTTTCCATTAGACATGGATTTATGAAAACCAAAAGGAACCCCAGACATAAATATTTTATTCTTCAGTAAGATGCACCTACATGGTACTCTGTTAATGGTACATAAAGCACATAATTTTTTTTCAGTAAAGGCACTGTATAAAATCAGTAATTTAGTAAAAATCTTCAGCTGAAATATTACTTGTGCTGCAGCTGAGATCAAAATCAAGCTATTGTCCCTACCTCCTTAAGTGGGGGGGGGCGTGCTGGGGAGAAGGAAGGAGTGTAATAAAACCCTGGATTTACAGTTAATCAGATCTACTGACTCTGTGACTTCTGTGTGTGTTTTAGTACTGCACCGTAGTTGAGTAACTCTGCATCCTTAAGATATCAGAACAGGTGCTCTCCTTCACCACAACCACACTGTAGTAATTCTGTTGCTTTTTAAATGTATGCTTCAACTGAATGCAAATCAGAGTATTTTTGTACCAGAAGAAAAGATGCGTGAAGACTTTTTCCCCTAACAAGGGAGAACACTAGTCCTTAAAGCAAGCTCCCACCTCTCCAGCTCTCTGTCTCACCCCATAGAAAGATGGCCCATCACTTTGGGTGTTCTGTCCTGACTTAGCAAGATGAAGAAACCTTCCTCTACATTTGAAGTTCCCAAATTTTAAGAGTGGTTTTCAATTGTCATTAAAACAGTTGCAGAATTCATGGCCTGATCCTGTTCTCCATAGCAGAATTTTAAATTTGAAGTCATTCCTTGTCTAAACAAACGTAGAGCTGAGAGAGTTGTTCGAGATCTATATAGCTAGAACCACATCCTTATACTCAGTCAGCCTCTTTAAAACACAAATTTAACCCCTGATTTACTGAAGTCATGGGGAAAATCACAGCTCCTCAGGAGAAGGTGGCACTGCAGTTCCGGGTGTGGTCCCCAGACTCACACCCTCCACCACCTCCGCTCCAGGGAGGATGGGACCGTGGTCCTCCAAAAATGTACTGCAACAAGAGCTGCAGACACCAGTCACCCTCTGAAGCTGTCATCACAATAAAATCTCACTGCAATTAGAAAGAAGCATGTGATTAAATTCTACTCAGAGAAAGAACAGCACTGACATTTGTGATTACCAAAAATCCAACCTTAAGAACCTGTCTGCACTTCTGAGAAGCCTCCTGCAGTGGGAGCAGCTCTTCTGTCCTGTTGCAAGTCTCCTCTTCATGAATTACAGAGTATACTGCATTAAGATCAGCACGCTTTAAGAAGAACGAAGAGGTGGAGAACTCCTCCCTGGTCACTTAGCTCAGCAGTCCTGCTGGGACACAAGCAGTGCCACCGATCGCTGTGAGGCTTCAGAGCACTTCAGAAGGTGGGGTTCCCCTTTTCGATTATTTGGACTGTTAGACCTTCAAGTCCAAAGCCAGAAATATGCTCAGTACAATTTCTCCATAAGGAAATGTATAATCTGTGCCCCACTACAGAGAGTTCTGTCGGCAGAAGCGGTTTTGCAATTAACAAAATCTTGTCCATGGTTCAGTTTTAGAATCTGATTATTGTTCTACATTTATCTTAAGCAAAGTAGCTGACAAATAACTGCAAAATAATGTGATAAAAACCATTTATAATGCCAGCTTATTCCAGGTCTTTCTCCCTAACTAGTTATGACAAGGTAATAATGCTGGTTATGCATTTGTCTGACTTTAAATTGGTTACTTATAGCCATGATGGATGAGGGGAAAGATCGCCTTATTTTGAAAAGCAGCTCTTGATTTTTGATCTCATTTTTGCAGGTAATGAATTATATCTAATTAGTAGGATCCAAATCTAATCAAGAGGTTGAGATGTCGACCCAGAGACAGCAAAAGAGGGTGAGGAAGCCTCCTTTTATGCTTTTTTTGCTTATCTTAAAGAATGCTTCACAAATACAGTTTTCAGGAGACCACTGACTACACTGGCTGAAGATGGAATCAATTTTAAAAGTCACTGTTTCAGTTAACAGTTTAATGAAACTCATCTCCACAGATGTATTCTTTCCTTTGGGAATGTAAACTCTTTATTCACCATTATGGTCTATTTTATTATTTAGGAAAAGTATGAGAAATTGTTGTTGTTGTTGTAAGCAAATCAGGCTCCAAGTGAAAGAAATTACTTCTCACGAAACGAAAAAATTCTGTGAGTTAAGAAAAATTTCCATCAGAATTCTTGAGAAATAAACAATTATTAAAAATTTCAAGGAGCTCGAGTGGAAAAAATAGCACAAGGGATGATAGATTAAAAGATGTTTTTCAGTTTTCTATCACAGCAGTTGCAAAACAAACCAACTTATCATTCTGATCACATTTTCTAAGGGCAATTTTCCCTACTAGAGACAGCAAAGTGAATATGAGTACAAAATCTACCCCAAAAGTCAGCCAATTAGCCAGTAATGTTTGTTATTCTTTGGCTTTCACAGTAGACCAAAAGCCATTGTTTTACACCCAAAAAGATTCACATGTATCTTTGCTCTGTTGATCCACATGCAACAGTTATTCACCTCCCTGTAATCTCCCCACCCTGCATCTCCCAGACTGCAGGAGGTTTCACTACCATTCTATTAAGCCCTGAACGCCACTGTGCCATCACATAGGATGACCTTCTTTCATAACTTCTTACTTTCCCTTTATGATTATTTTTAAAATATATGTTAAGATCTTTTAAGGAGTATTTGTTATTAAAATTAAATGGGCATTTAAAAGACAATTAAAAGACAAATATCTCTTGAATTAGTAATAAGGACCCATGCCACACAGATTATGTTCATTAAAAAAAAGACAATATATTATAGAAGTCCCTGAGATGCTGTAGCTACAGCTAGAATCAATCCCTTTTTTTACTTAAGTCCTAAATAGTCCTAAATTATTGATCCAGTCTATCTACCTAGAACTTACACAACTCATAAATGCAGCAAAACAGCTTAGTCTAAAAAGGAAAAAATCCTAATTCCTTATTTACAACTTGCGGATCCTTCTCCACAGAAAGCTGTCCCTGAACACGATGACAGAGCATCAAGCCTGCCAAAGGAGAATTCCAGCCCTAGCAGTCCAGCGGGCACACGGGTGCAGGCTCGCTCAGCAATGCAGTCTGCAAGGCTAACGAAGCCAGGGTGGAAGGTCATTTCCAGAAAGCCCAATGGCATCAGGAAAACCCTGCTGAAAGCTCATCCAAGCCCGATGCTTTGAGGTGAGCTGGTGCGCCAGCGTCCATGGCCACGCAGGCTTCTGTTCAGGGCAGAAGGTCCTGCCAGGTGAGCCAAGCGCCCAGCGCAGAGCCCACGGTCAGGCTGCTGGATCCTTCGCCCCGCTGGGAGGATGTGCTTGTACCAGCCCTTCCCGCAGGGCAGGGAGTGGGAGAAGCCGTGTCCGTACAGGCAGCTTGGGGTGTCTCACCTGGAGTCACAACTTCTGCTGTGCACCTCAGAGAAGGACAGACTTTGGTCATGGCTTTCTTGCTTTTCCAAGGGCCTTTTGCTATGTGATAAAGTGATTCCCCAGAAAGGTATTTTGAGTGCAATAACCATACTTCCCCACGTCTGAGGCAAGGTGAGAGAGATTAAAGGGCTAAACACAAACTGCAGCTCAAACACACGACAGCAGTTGTGCTGTACCCACAGCAGATGCTTTGGGGTAATAAAGCCATCAGCTTTTAGAGCTTTCAAGGATCAGAGGATGCGCGACCAGAAAGCTGAGGCAATGCACTTCCAATTCATTAAAGCAAAACTTTTCCGCAGTAAAAGAGATGTACCTTGGAGTACCTGGGGTGATCTAAATTCCTGCCTTTGCATGGTGAGCCTGTGGGTGCAGAGAAATTCAGAGGACACAAACTCCCCATATGACACATGCACCCTGTGTGCACCTGTCTGAAAACTGCTGATTGATCTCTGCTTTCCCAGGAGCAAAGAGAATTTTATGTTACCTATTAAAACTGGAATAATAATCAGTCTTCTGGTATTTTTACCTGCTAGAATCACTACATAGCTCTTATCTCTTGCTTTGATCATAATTTGAGAGTCTCTTCAGTGTTTGGCACACAGCATTCAGATCACTGCCCTTTCCAAGGATGTTCTGTCAAGCCACAAAGCATATTCATGCAGTCAAACTCAACACGAGACACTTAAAAACCCTAATGACTGCAGAGGGAGGGCTGGACTGAAGAAACTGGAGCCATCCAGTGTCCTGCTTATGCTTAACACTGCTAAGATATGCTGCCTCTTGATTAGTATGCTACTGAAAGGAAGTGTACTTTATTTTTTTTTTATATTGAAGTACCTCTTGGTACTTTGCCTGGATTTACCAAGTGTAAAAAGAGATAAGAACATGCTCTTTTAAAATCTACTGGTAGGAAATCTGGATCAGGAGGTCCCTGACTTGCATATTTACTGAAAAGGAGATACCATTCCATGTTGTACTCAATTACATGTCTGCCCTCCTCTTACACTCTTCTTGATCTTGCTGCCAAGCACTTCAGATCCTACAGTAGAAAATGTGATGAAGGAACACTGTTATAATTTATAAGCACATATTGTATAGCAGTAGCAGCTAAGGTGTTGTTTACTGTAATTCCTTAATTAAAGGAATACTTTAATAGACCATTGCAGTGTTACAGATTAGGCAACAGCAGCTCTCCTGTTATGAACCTTAAATCTACATGATTTATAACTGAGCTGTGAAAACCATTATTGGCTATACAAAGTCTCACTCAGCACAGAAACATTCTCAAGCATCTGAGGAATATGGTAAGATAGCCATAACAAGCTCTGTTAGGTTAAACCGGATATTTTAAAAAATAAAAAGAAAAAGCTGTTGTGAAGTCTGTGGCAGATAATGATCACTCCAGTTGCATCCAATGTCTTTGACAATGGCTAGATAAAACTAATATTCCCCCAGAAGAGGATTCAGAAATCCTTTCAACTCTGTCTCCAACACCAAGTTTATTTTGTTTCTAAAGAAAAATGTCTTTCTAGGCAAGACCACTTCCTTCTTCTGTCTTAATGTGTTAAACTGAACTTAACAGTCCAGTGCAAGAGCAGCAGGTTTGGTTTCAAAGCTTCTGCAGGCAGCAGATTCTACCTCCACGAGCTCTGAGCAGCTGGCTACCCCAGTGCCCAGAGGGGTCCTGCACAGGCTGCAATGTGCATGCTCATCTACCTGACAAAAGTCTCCTAATCCTTAGATTTTGTGGCCTGAAGTCAGTTCTAAGAGAGGCATTTGATCTGCTGAAGCAAGTGCATAAGAGAAGGATAATCTCAGGGGATGCACCGCTGCTTCCTGACTTGGCGCCCCAAGCCCACAGCACCGCTTCAATATCAGCAAGGGCACGACATGTCCCTTCTGGCCTTCAATCCAGATACTGCTGCTTCAGCGAAACCTGCTCATTGCTGAGCATGTCCACTTACAACAAAAAATCTACTTTTGCCTATGACTGTTTTGTGATCGCCAATAACAAGCTTGTAAACTTGCAGGTAAAAGTAGTGGCGTCTTTAGGCAGGGACAAGGAAGACTCCAAACTCCTCGATGCTAAGTGGATAAATGAATACGTGTAAAAGGCATTGAGCACTGTCACTACGAAGGGTCTTAAAAGGAATTAAAATGAAGAAGTATCAGGACAAAGGAATTCCAATTAGATTACTGTGAACACTCAGGGGTTTTATGTTAAATGAAAAGAGATATGCTTTCAAAATCTGTCAAGCTATTAATGCTTATTTTCTGGTTAGACTTCCCAATACGGAACCCAACCACCTGGAACCCAACCACCATGGAAGGGCTCACCCTGTGCCCCTGTTATTAGGTTTGCACAGTTCACCTTCTTACAGGGCAGTGCAAGCATACTGTGCAACACCTGTTTAGGAAGAGTAGCATTTGCTTGCCAGGCAGACTAGTAAAATGATGGATTCATAGAACTATGTCTTTCATCTAAAGAGGTTAAGTGACCAGTTCCAACTATGCCTGTTTCTCAGGCAATACCAGTTTTAAGAGTTCATTTTTAAAGCCAGACAACTCTATTTTGTGTATTTATCTATTTATTTATGCATTTCCAAGGATCACCACAATATTTACTCTGTTATTAAACTCCATGTGTCAGGCATTAATGGCCTGTAATTATCTTTGAAACTGGATTAGATGTTGCAAAGTTACATAGTGTAGACAAGTGTCTTAATGATGAACGTCAGTTACAGAGCTGCTGTTCAGAGTTTCATCATGAGAAACACTGTTCTGCTTCTGCAATTTACTTAGAAAACACACCTGCCATGCAGAGCATATGAAAATAGATCAACAACAAGCCTTATTTAAAAACTAAACCAAATCCTAAATACTCCAAACCTGTGCATCAATCAATTTCAAAATGCCCTAGAAAAATATTGCAGAAAAGAAAAAATAACAATTACCAATGCTTATATTCTGCAGCTCATACTCAACCACACTGGCCTATGTGGACATACTACTGCTTTTTCTTATTCAACAAAATAGGTCATGACATAATTCCACAAAATTAGCATAAAATCAAATGTTTGTGAGTAGTATTTCCTTTGTTCCCCTCGAGTTTGGCCAAACCAGCATGCTCTGTGTCATTCTTTTTGAGAACAAATGGCTGAGAGCTATCGCTGCCAATTCCCCATTATGTCCCTTTGCCCTCACTCATTCTGTCTTCATAGAGAACAGACACCCCCCAGCAGCAGGAACGCGCTACCATTAATTCAGTTACCAGGGGAATTTCACACCTTTGCCAGGCCCTTTACGGTTCTCATTTTAGTGCAACCTAATCTCAAATGGATGCAGAAAGCTGTGAAGAAGGGCAGCTCAAGCTGAAGGCAGCAATTAAATGATAATTAGGGCTTTACTTCATCTTGTGATTGATAGAGGCTTACAGGACCCAAACTGCATCTTGTCATCTACTAATAGGCTGGGCAAGATACTCCACTCAAGTCTGAAGGATTTTGTCTTATCTCAAGGGAGATAATCTACTCAAGAAGTAATCTCTTGCCTGTGGTAAAGTGCCACTGTATATTTACCAGGCCAGTATTCTTCATGGTTCAGTTCTGAAGGAGCCCTAGGACTTCCTTAGGAGGAAGGAAGCCAGGGCTTTTCTTTCCCATGTTCAGGCTTTCAGGTGTCTCTCCCAGTTCAACTGTCATGTGGGAATCAACCGCTTCGCCTCCCTCAGCACAGTGCCTCCCAGCACAAACCCTCACAAGAGCCACCACCTTGGAACATCAGCAGTGGAAAACTTGAGAACTGTTTTTAATCTCTACACTTCCTGAGAAAGCGGACGGCCTTACAAAGATCAGCTCACGCCAGACACCACCCGGGCAGAGCACAGCAGCCGGGCAGCCGGAGCTAATGCACACACTGAGGGGGGGGAGCTGAAGCTCTGTGCCTGACGCTTGTGTACTTGTCTGTGTCATTTGGGCCTTTGTAGGCCCAATTACTTATTATAAACAATTCAGTTTATCTTTATCAGAATCATTATCTAAATTGGCTACATGACACATACTGTTTTCCTAACTGCACTCCTGGGAAAATCTGCTATAAAATCTGTGATTTTGTACTTTGTAATTATCCCTCTATGGGCTATAAAACATTACACTTGTGTTTAAAACAGGTATAGCTAGCATTTTCCACTGCTCAAAATGGAACATTTATTCTACCTCAGAAAATAAAATGCAGCAAAATATTTGGTGCAATCAACACAAAGAGTTTTTGCAGCAGCCACATTGTGGCTGCTGATCCAATTCCAAATGCAAAGGAGTTTCTCATGAGGTGTTCCATATTTACCATAGAGTTTCAATCTCTTGCTTAATGTTTCTTTCTCTCTGGGCAAGGCACAGGGACCCAAGTTAGTGTCAAGTGAAACATGGCCTTAGCTGGCATTTTAGTCTGGAAATGATGAGGTGTCAACAATAACAGCTAACAGGATCATACTCCCAGTGTCATTAATTTTCTCTTTTCAGTATCCTCCACATTTCCTGTTATAAAAATGCTGGCCAATTCTTCCTCGTTGCTGACTTTTGTTTTCCTTACTGTTTTGAGAAATTCCTCCTTCCTCAGGATTTCTAAATCTATTTCACACAGTGCCAAGCCAGCAGCTCTCCCCATGATTAAAACAAAACACTTTAGTTCTAAAGAGCAAAGACCTAACCTCCCATCTTGCACAACATGAGGTGTCCCTGGCCTCCCTTTTTAGCTGATTCTGCTTGCTTGACGTACTTTCAGAAGTTCAGTAACTAGCAGTGGAGGGGTCATGTTTGCCCTCAAGTTGCTGCTTTTCATGCTTGACATGTTTTTCTACTGTCCGGTCCCTTAGCTGCAGCAGGGTCATGAGGATGGAGAAAAGGGTGGGGGTTACAGAAAGGGTATTGTATTACACAAACCCCAAAAGGTTTCGGTTACAGAATGTATATTGTCCATGCCTATTGGGCTTGTGGAGGAGTATCAAGTTCACCACATTCTCATTTGGGGACTTTGATCCTTTCAGTTAAAAAGAAGCTGCTTAGAATTACTCTGCAGAGCAAAGAAATGAATCAGTTGTACTCACTCACCCAGCACTGAGGAATGCCAATATTTCTGTTAGCCAGCCCAATCCTAGGGAGATTTACCCAGCTGCAGAGAGGCTGGAAGGGGCTTAAGTCTATCAACACAACCACAGTCTCCCCCCTCCTTTTAGAAAGGCCCAAGCACCTTTTATGTTGCCTGACTTTCAACGATGTGGAGCCCCTTTACTCTGGGAACGCACATAATTACAATTTTGGGTTTGAGTATTTTTATGCTCCTTGCAAAGTTGAGTATTTTTATGCTCCTTCTGTAGTTAAAGCAGCAATAGGAACTGAAACCATGCATCTTACCTCCTCTGCCTCAACTCTGTTTTTCTAGATTATCCATGATCATCCAGGTATTCATGCTTAGGTAGTTTATCAGACAAAAATATGTAAGAAATAACCACAGTAGTTGTTTCTGCTGCTGTAACTTTCCTGTCCCCCTAAGAAAGGCTGACATGTCTCAATGAACTTTTATTCTCACATGAAATTCTGCAATTGTCTTTCCCTACAGCAGTCCCTATATTTTTTTGCCTGAAACACATTTATGCACATAGTGACTATGCTTCTTTTTTTTTTTTAATTTCCATTTACACATGTAGTTCCTTCACTCAATAATCTTTGCTAACCTAATTTTTATGGCCTGAGGAGCTATGTGATGTGCACATTATCGTATTCTCTCATTGCTAAAACAGGGAGACCTCTTTTTTTTGTTTGTTTGTTTTGTTTTGTTTGTTTGTTTTACTAGAAGTGGAGGGCCACCAGGTCTGTTTAAGGGTCCATGTCTAAACTGTTATCATCAGGACAGCACCTAACCACGATCTAGATAGTGCCCTCAGAAACCACCATAATACAAATAACAGGAGTGATAAAAATTGGCTTTCCTTTTCCTACGCAACATGTACGTCACCGCTTAACGCCTGGGAGCCTGGCTGCCAGTTAGTGACACGCTGCAGGTCAGTGCCTAATCCAAAGGGCAGTGTTTCTGCCAACCCAACACAATACAGTATCACCTACCATTAAGATGAAGGGTATTGCTGCTTCAGCTGCAGATTCTTCTCTTACTGCTGTAGCTCAGGTGACTCCCTTAGCACTGACTAAATGGCCAAGTAATGCTGGCACAGAGCACATGCTGGTGCCAGCATCTGTGGATGATCCTCTCTCAACCCCCACGCATTCCTCCTTCAGGAGCAGCAGTCCCTGCAGAAGAATGGGCAAGCGGAACAAAAGGAAAGGTGAAGATCCCTCAGTCTTTTTGCTCTGGGTTCCCCCTGACCAGGACACTAGACTGAGCTTTGCTGGAGAGCTGCAATCCCCAATGTAGTATTTTGTTGAGTGACTGCAAGAGCAGCTTTTCAGCATTCCTGTCTGCTGCAAGAGCAGCTGATACGAGGGAGGGCCAGGGAGGCAGTCACAGCAGATATCCAGGCAGTGCCTCTGGGAAGTGATGCTCTTCTGAATGGGGTCAAAAGGGACCCAGGAAAGCATAATGAAGTGTTAGCTGATTTTTCAAGGGGCTCTGTTTTGTTGCATTAGCAATTTTCTACAGCATTAAGCAGTTTCATGGTACATTGTCCTGTGTTGCCTGAAATGGTGTACAGACTATCTTCAGCCCAGAAAGCTGAAGGATTTGAGACTTTAAACAAGAGTAGCAAGTCACACGACACAGTATGCACAACACCTCTGGACTCCACAAAATGGTCTATCATTGTGACGGTGATCACGGCGGTGTCCCTGCACAAGATCTGCACTGCACCTGGCTGACCTTCTTCACACAGGGCATGGAGGAGAATTGGGAGTACCTGCAGCCTGAAGGGAGATGAGGGATACTGCATGGCTGTCAAGGTCTTTTAAAGGCCTACTAATTTCTAATATTCTATTATTTTCTAATACTAACAATGGTAATAATAATGTCTATTGCTGCTTGATTTCCAGTATTTGAATCAGGCTGAAATCAATGCCTTTGGCAAGGAAGAATTCCATAAAATGTTCTGCAATCTCTCCTTTTTATTTACGACTCTAATCCTAAAATCACAGCTCACACTGGGCAAGTAAAGGAGCAAAATGCTGTAAAGACAACCTGAAAAAAGGAGAGCTCTCCTCTACTACAGGGAATTTGGTCACACTTAAAATTTCATTAATATTATTAGAAATTATGGTTACATTTATAAGTGGGATATTTCTTAACTGTTATATTGAACTTCATAGCTCAAGCTACATACAGTTTTTCAAAACAAATCCCCAAAATAAAGCCCAACTGAGGTGCTCAAAGCACCCTTTGCATGTCTTGCTGACAGATTCATCCTGTGCCCTCCATGGCAGCTGAACTCAGGCTGACTTCAGCCACAGAGGGCCCTGCCTGGTAGATGTGGGATACGTCCCACTAGATTTACAGTGAGGGAGAGAAGGACCTCTCTGCTGAGCATGTAACAGTTGCAACCAGCATGGCTGCTGTGTGGGCAGTCACTCCATGAACACCAAACACAAAGACACTGCTGATGTGTCCAGGACCCCACTCTGCCTGGTATCCATGCCAAGATGCTCCTTAGCACAGAAGTATCCCTGTAATTTTATGCAGAACATGTATTCTGATGCTACTCCTGCCACCAATGAGAACAGGAATGACCTGGATCCATTTCCAAGAAGCCTCACTGACCTTGTTCCAGCCACTCACCACATCTTCCTGGGACTGTGTCTCCTTGCTCCCAGAGGTTCCCAGGGCTCACGTGGAGCAACGTTCATGGAAGAAGGTCAAAACTTGGGTCCAAGAGAACAGAACACAGATGGAGGGTAGACTGGGAAGAGAGTGGAGCAGGATTTTTGGGACTCCTGTCTGTTTTCTCCAAACTTTCCCCAAATTTCTTCCTCTAAAATATATATATATATAAAAAAAAATATATAAA